>DWKW01001573.1:0-12433 GCA_018250115.1 Doberes anticus | reverse complement strand
GAAATTATTTGTTTGTTTGCTTATTCTTCGTAATGACAGCCGGCCATTTTACATTTTAAAGTCCGACGTAATTGTAAACGCTAGTTGCCGCTGTCATCACGCACCCTGCCCATACCTTTAGTTTCGTTGAAATTTGTTGAGTTGTGGTCACATCTGGCCTCGAGTATATTTCGAATAGAAGGCCTGAATATCCGGTTTTTTAAATATAAGTATTACTAAAGAAAACGTAATAAGCAAAATTCTAACCGTTCCGATTTTCTATTTTAAAATAAATATACTTGAATAATTCATTATTCATATAATATGTATTGCAATCTATAAATAACTTATTAAATGACATTCTCTGCTTTGTTTCGTTCAGGCCATAGGGAAATTGAAAAAAAAGCCCTCAACTGTTTTCTAATGCCATTCTAATTTCGATTGAAACGTCAACAAAAAAATGTCAGTTGTATAGAGGATATGGAAAAGAATTAGCTTTTCGGGTTACAAAATAAAATTTTCAGTGTCCGTTGTTATGTTTTCTTAGGAAAGGACCAATACACCGACTACCGTAAGTATTTTTATATGTAAATCGAAATGTACCTATTCCTTCAACTTGTTAAGCCACACCAGAGGTGTCAAAATCTTTCAGACCCGAAGTTTTAGGAGTGATTGTTCCAGGATTACTGTTAGAATATAGGCTACTAGATTGTTTAGTAAATTACAAAAAATCGTATTTATTTTTATGTCGTTCGAGAGGAATTTAAATTTAATAAACTACAAAAATACACACATCGTATTAAACACATAATCACGAAATAAAAAATAAAGTATTTAAAATAAAATATAGTGAAACATTACTGATAACTTCACAGTTGAAGAAGTTATTTAGAGTTCTGATAAGCTATTAAACTCTGCAGGTCATGGAGCAAATGTACCTGGTAGAGATATTCATAGACAAAGTGACCATATTCGCTTCCGAAGAAGACGAGAAGAGTGGCGCGAATAAGAGGCTGATCATCAAAATAAAATTTGGACCCAAAGTTGAGTTCATCATAAAAGAAGGTCAACTTGCTCTCAATGAGGAAACTAAGGATGATATTATAGAATGCGATGATCAAGGTCGAAGAAAATGGACACGTACAATTAGAGTGGGGAAGTCATATCTCTTTCCATCATATCCTGACACGGTGCTTATGATACTCAGCAAGTTTCCCTTGGAGATTGAGGTTTGGAATGACGATGAAAATGAGGTCGAAATCTTCGTTGGTATTGGCACCATGCATTGGGAAACTCAATTCTTTCATATGCTGAAAGATACATCCGAGGCATGTAAATTACACGAACCTTTAACTATCAAGCAAGTTTCCCCACTATTCGCGGAATGCTGTTGCAAGCGTGTTGGCGATATAGCATTTATACTTAGATTAAGTGCCCTAGGGGAGAGCATAATTACAGAATTTCAGCAATTAATGAAAGATCCAGACTCATTTGTATTTAGAACTAATAAAGCTCCCAGCATGTTCCAATGCAAAAGGATTGAAGGAGATGATCCAAACTTCTGTATGGTCGGCAGTCTATACGAAACCACTACTTTAGAGGACCCTGATATTGTGAATAACGCTCAACAGAAAATTGAAATTTGCACTGAACTGCAGAGCTGTGGCGTCAGTAAAAAAGATGACGATTATAGATGTAAGCACGGCATTGAAGATGAAAAGCTTACAAAGAGAAAATATCCAATTAACAAGATAAGGATGGGAGATATTACCGGGCCTTGTGGTAATATCAACTGTTCACTGGCCCATAAAGTTAGGACGTACATAAGGAATTTAGACACATATAAAAATAAAGCTGAAGGTGTCGTGAGCGGAACGAAAGATGCGAACACAAAGAAAGTATGCGGTAGTTGTGTGTGTAAAGACGAGCGTTGGCATCGCGAAGAATGTCCTGAAAAGTTGCAAAAAGAGGGCAAACAAGGCAAAACAGTTTGTTCAGGTTGCGGAGGAATCACTCAAGTTGGTAAAACATGTGAAGATCAAAAGAATAGGATGTACGGGACAGGAGCGACACCGAAAGTTAGCAAAACTCAGGTCGCTTATGTATTTAGTGTTACTGAAGTTCCGACTTTTAAGGAGTCTATGTATGGAAAAGATTTAATAATAGATAATCTTGAGGCAAATTACAATATCAGACCAACGCCAATGACCCTTCCTTGTAATAACAAAAGTGGTTGTTGCTGTCGTAGTCTAGGCCATCAAATACAAGAGCAAAGAAGAAACTTTGCTAGTTCACCCACTATAACATTTCCGGAAAACAAATCTTCTCCTTCATTAACAGGGAATAATCTTTTAGTTTACAACGTAGAAGAATCAAAATGTTCACAACGTAAAATAGCCATATTTAACTGTACAGAAGTTTCTGACGATAAAGATTGTAAATGTAGTCCTCCAAAACCCACGCCGCCTTGCAAGAAATTTGACTGCGATTGTATCACTGAAAAAGCAAACATAGCGGCCCGTAAAGCTCACAAGCCATATTGCCCGTCCTATAAACATAAAGGTAACTGTCCGGTGACCACGATGTATGAGGAGGAAGAGAAAAAGAAGCTAGAGGATGATGAAGATGAAGCAGAACCTTTGCCTTACGGACTACCTCCAATCCATCTTGGTCCTTGTCCTGTAATGGGTCGACCTTGTACGGTTCCTGACGGTTTCGCTCGAATGTACAAGACTGCCGCTTTACCTGTGCAACCGCCCAGTTATAGTGATGCAGGCAAGGTGTGCTGTTCCAAGGAGTACGAAAGAATAAAGAAAGCAATAAAGGACTATATGAAGAATGAGAAGGATCATGACTTTAGATGCATAAACAAATTCAATGTGGACACTGAAAGACGATGTTGTGATAAGGAACAGCATCTGTTATCCCTTACCGGTAAAGCATGCTGCGGATCACATAAATTAGCAATTCAGGAGAAATTTAAAGAACACAATAAGTGATAGAATCAAATGAATATTTTATTTTGTAACCCGCTATTGAATAACATCTCATTAAACTTACACAACTGAATGCTGTTATTTTATTAGAGGAGCATATTTACTAAAAACCTTGATACACATTCACATAAAGACAAATGATTGTATAATATCATATTATTATTAAAAATACCAGGTAAAGATATATCTCAATCTCAACAATAATTAAATTGTATAATACTAAGATGTTCAGTTGTAATATGTTGATATGATTCTGATATTTCTCTCTGAAGCAAATATTTAGCTCTTAGGCCATAGTCTAATTATGTCTAATTAATCCATAGATTAACGAGTATCCTAATTAGGTGAGTGATTGCCTAGTGGTTAAGAATGCCAATCTTCCACCCCGATGAGACTGGTTCAGATCCTAGCACACATCTCAGATTTTTCTAAATTAAGTGCGTATTAGAAATTTAGATTAGAAGAGAAGAAGAGGCAAGTAGAAGAAACCAGCATGCCTGAGACTTCTCAGAGGAACTTGAAGTCCGCCTAACGGCAGTTGGCATGCTGGAATATGTCTTAAAGAATTCTCTATAAGAGGAGATCCGTGCCTAGCAGTGGGACAGTAATAGATGACATGATTATCGTACCTGTGGGAAAATATTGACTTTAATGCCACATACATAATGTGCCAATGTGAGATTCAGGTCACATCTGAATGCTTGTTGCGAAATCATTAATATTATTTTCTTATTTATAATTATATCTATTTTATAGTTTTTAGAACGAACTTGATATAAAAATTTATTAAAATGGGAGATGATGAAGATAATGATAAGAAAAAGAAAAAGAAGAATGCTTCCAAGTACAATTACACATTTGGAGATGTACATCCAGGTAAGAGATGAGCTATTTCAGGCTGCGCAGGCAGGCCGGGATTTGTCAAAGAAGAGACTCGAGTATTAGACTGATTACTTTGATAAAATTTCCGCAATGGAATTATTAGTTTCATTTACTTTTAAAACTAAACTAACTAACTAAACTCCGTAACTTAAACCCGAACGATGTTAGTATGATGGTGCATAGTAAAGATGGCGGTAGTCTTATGTCGAAGACTCTCCTGCGGCGGCACCGCATCTCTCATCATCTATTTTTGTCCTAAGGCAGCAGTGTGGCCACTGTTGTTTCGGTTTGAAGGGTATGGTTAGGCAGAAGACACCGGACAAGAGACATTGTTACTTAGTCCTCATGAGTAGCAACGTATCCACATACGACCTCAGATGGGCCTTTCGTCCCAGTAGAGGTTTGATGTGGATGTCCATGGGCTGCAGTGAACACTTAACATCAGGTGGCCTGCATGCTATTTTGCGTTTGATTAACAGAAAAAAAACGTATCGGCAAAGTGTTTCCCGTCGGAATGCTACACGACACCTCACACTGCTGGACTTTATTCAGCCTCCATTGTCAAGTTGACAATGTCAGTACTTATTTTAAACGACAAAAAGTTTTGTAAAATTTTTCGTGTGTAACAGATGAAATATTGTAAATGTTAATATTGTCAATGATTTAAAAATGTTATATTGAATATAATATTGTCATTGACGAAAGAACCTTTTTAGGGATATCGATAGGACATAAGACATGCAACCCTTTCCTGAAACCCGGATATCCAGTACCGGGAGAGATGGGTTGGCTTTGGAATGCTGCTGATACACCAGGAATGAAGGTGATTTCAACAGTTACATGTTATTATTGTAGATACATTTTCTAACTCACACTACTCGTATCTTTACGGCATCATCACGTGGCTCGTATGCCTGTTTAACAGATTTTATAAAATTCCATTTAAATCAACAAATTGTTTTAAAATTTCGATTAACACGACAAATTCAAATTTGAAATAGAATTGTATGAAATAAAGCTTATATATATTGTATGAAATAAAATTACATATAGCCTCGTCGCGGGTGGCAGCCGGGTGTAATTGGCAAGAGCGTTGCAAAGATGATGACATTCAAATGTCCCCGAGGTGGTCAAGATAAAGATAAGAGTAAGAAGAAAAAAAAGAAGGGTCAGAGACCAGGCATGGACATGGGCGGGGGGGATTCCGAGCCTGAGGAACCGTTGGAGCCGAAGCCGGCTTTGAAGGTGCAAAGGAAAGGAGATGTCTTTACAATTCAAGTAAGTTCATGATAATTATATCATGTTAGGTAAAGATGATTTTGGTGGTGGTAGAGTCATAGGTTAATGAACCACTGCGTCATCACCGCGACATCTACTTCTGCCATGAACGACAAACCAATTGAGACAGATATAGATTACATTCGTAGCAGACATAACAATACGTAATGTAGTTATTGAGAAAATCGTGAAAATTTAGAAGTTGATTAAAATAAAACAAAATTGTGGAGTGAATAAAGTATGAACTGATAAATATTCTGGAGTTTTTAGCCGGGAAAGACTATCTGCACGACAAAGGTAGCCGGTCCTGTTTATGCAGTAGTTAATTTGCACTATGCTGAATAACCTAAAAAATCTCCCAATTTGTTTTTATTTTTCTATCATTACAGGTCAATCCACTGAAAGATCTAACAGAAATAACAACAAACGAAGACCCCTACGTGGACTGCGATCCGCTGGTGTTCAAAATAATAAAGAAACGTAGTCCTGAAGAGCAGGCGAAGGTCGAAGCCCGGAAGATGGTGAAACTGAAGAAACAACGAGACGCTGAGATTCGAAAGGCTTTAGCTGAAGCTGCTGAAGATATTTGTAAATGTGCTTACATGGACGTGTATTGTAACGATCTGAGCGCGATCGATAAGGTTATCGACAGTTGTCCAGCATTCAAAGAACCAGAATGTGTTTGCAAAGAGGAATCGTTAAGCTCTTTATCTAGCAATGCAACTTGGGACATAGAGTACACACCGCCGTTTGGCTGTTTCGATTTGGCACCAAGAAAACGCAAGAACTTCATCCATGTCGAAACGCAGTATACTGCAGCAGATGCAGGTATTGTAGAGGCAGTAAAGGTCAAGAACTTGAAGTCTACTCCCGATGTTAAATTGAAGAAAAGAATGCCAAAGAAAGGTTGTCCTTGTTCTTAATACTGAGTTAATGTTAAAACTAAAGCTGTCACTATTTATGTCAATGTTACATTGAAATTGGAATTTGTTGCACTTTCTTTGTTTTTATATTATTCTGAAGTTATAACCGAAGTAAAGAATAGAAACATTAATCCACATAACAAAACCTGCATGTCTGAGATTTTTCCATAACGTTTTTGAGGGCATGTGAAGTCCGCCAGTCCGCACTTGGCCAGCGTGGTGGACTATGGCCTAAACCATCTCATATTTAGAGAAGACCCGTGCCAAGTAGCGGGACGGTAATGAGTTAATGATTGTTTAATATAATACGTATTTTGAAATTAAAACGTGCGACCGCTCTGATTTATGAAACTTTAATCTTTGTTCAAATTGATGAGCATACCTCTGTAATTTCGATCCATGCCATAAGAACCAAAGTCCTTGGATAACAGTGGTAGCAACACACTTGTAGCCAGAACCATGGCGCCTGCAAACGCCAATGCTGAAGGGTTAAAGTTAATTTTTGGTATAGCCTGAAAAAAACAAGATACTCGTAAATTTATAAACTAAATCAAGACGCAAATGGAAGTTGAAAAAAAATGTTTGTTGCCAATGAGTTTATTTCTTTGCTTGATCCGTCCCGATCATGTTATAAATGTAGGATTTAAGTTTTGCCATATGCGTTCAAACTATAACAGTCCCGTTGAAGTTTATTCAGCAGTTTTTGCGTGATTGGCACACAAATATACAGACCAAAAAAAAACTCGAATGCGAATGGAATAGTCCACGTAGGGGCTGCATAAGGGGGCTCAAAGTCAAATTCTAAAGAAAAATCATTTGTTGTTTTAAATCTACGCGTTCATTCATTAGATCTTTGTTCATTCTCAAATCAATGAAACCGAATAGAATAACGAATAAAAGTTAGTTACAACTAATTATTTTTAGGAATTAACACCATGGATAAAAAATATTGACTATACTTTTGACTGATAAGTTAATGTAGTTAAAATTCTGTTGACTTTTTGTGTTATAAAACAGGGGCATGATTATTTTTTCTGTATCCGGGGAGCCACAGTGCAAAAAAAAAAAGAGTACCTATCGCTGACAAAAATTATACCAATCTTAAGTCGATTATTGTCGAGTACAGTCCACGTTAAGACTACTCGAGGTCCAAGTGGTCAAATCGAGCGATAATAATGTTGTAGTACATACTTACACATAAATTAAACGTTTTACAGTCTCGATTTGTATGTTGTAGTACATACTTACACATAAATTAAACGTTTTACAGTCTCGATTTGTATGTATAGTTTTGATTGGATTGGAATAGAACAAAACATGTTTAAAATATGAACGGCCAATAGGATCAGGCACTTGGTTTAAGGTTCTCATGTTTTTGATTTAAAGATCCATTCTAAAAAATTGAAGACTAATAATAAACACTAAACACTTAACAATCACACCCTCGTACTAGGATTCCTTGTGTTGAGGGTGGCAAAATCGAATGGTGGTTGAGGGTGGTAATCGAACCCGAGACCATACAACTTGTCAGTCTGGGTTACTAACCGGAGAACCACGGAGTCGTCGAGTCATCAATAATGAAAAACAGGTATGTTTAATAAGTGTGTAAATATTTACCAGGCCTGGAAACCCTCCGAGCAAAGAGTGCATAGCTTTCTTGAACGGTATTGATAGAAAAGGGACCGTGAAGTCTAAACTGACCTGCGAATATAAGATAATATTGTTTATTAAATTCAGATTTTCCCTTATAACAAATTAGATCTTTTATTATAGATACAATATAAGATACAATTACGCTTATAACTACAATTTTATTTTGATCTGAAATTTAGATTTTCAATGCATACCACAACCAATATTTATTATTATTTATATACTTTTTATTTTATGTACGTATAGTGAGTGAAAGCCTAGTGGTTAAGCATATCGATCCCGAGGGTCGTGGGTCGAGGTTAAAACCCCGGCAAGCACATCTATTTCTCGAAATTTTGTATTACGTATCAATAATCACACGCTTTAATGGTAAAGGAAAACATCGCAAGGAAACCTGCACGCCTGGGAGTTCTCCATAACGTTCTCAAAGGTACGTGAAGTCCGGCAATCCGCACTTGGCTAGCGTGGTCGTCTATGGCATAAATTCACTCATCTTCTGAGAGAAGACTCGTACCCAGCAGTGGGATAATGTGTTGATATATTATTGTATAGGAGTAGCAAATGAGTACACAGACCATCTGATGTTAAGTGGTCACTACAGCCCATGGACATGCACATCCAACCTCATATAGGTCGAAAGTTCTTTTTGAGGCAGGACGCGAATGCTGTCAAGGAAAACATCATGAGGAAAAATGCATGTCTGAAAAGGTCTCCATGTTCTCCAATTTTCTTGAAGACGTATGAAGTTCGCCGGTACCCTCGTGGCCAGCATGGTGGGCTATGACCGTGGCACTTCTTATCACTGAGAAGACCGTCCGTGACCAACAGAGTGACTAGTGGACAGCGTGACCAACAATTACAGATTTTTTTTTGTATCAACGAAACAGCAAACTAGCATGCAGGTCACCTGATATTAGGTGGTCACTGCAGCCCATGGATATTAGAGGATCCACTGAGGAATAAGTTTGAATGCCTCCTGTCCTTATCCTGTCTTTTATTCTGCCTAATCACAACCTTCAAACCGAAGCATTGCTCACACTGCTGCTTTACGACAGAAATACGATGTGATGCGAAGCGGTGACCCTTCGACGAAAGACACTACAACCATCAAACTACTTACTTCAATATCGCTATTGTCGGTGTCAAACGAAATGAATCTTGACTTCCTTCCGTTCTGTCTCCTCATTTTGTCGTCACACGTAACCAGAAGCACGGTACAACAAAGCAGCATCAACTTCTTCAGCACCATTTTCGAAAATACAACGCTATTACAAGATGCTAGACTCGAAGATTTGCATAAACGAAAATGTCTTTAATAGTGCAATATTGAAATTCGAATTCAACAGTCTAATCGAAGCTAATAAGAACGAGTGTTGCTCTCGCCAAAACTTATCACCGTTTGTCGCCACTTTACGGTGCATTTGCAGAAATAGCCAAGGAAACGGAGGCTAGAGATGCTTCGGAGCATGCGCTTCCGTGTATTGTTGAACATGGAAGTAGGAATGGTGAAATATTACAAGTTAGAGCCTTAACGAGTAATGGCGGTAGAGGTTAGAAGGGCGAGACATGGCAACTTTATAAAAAAAAACTTTTAATAGTTCGTGTGTGCCTTTTTAATATATTTATGCAAAAAATGTACATAAATTTTAAAATATACCGATGTTGCGACTCATTTGCATGGCTGACTTAGAATCTCGCTGGTCAGTGGTCACGCCAAAAGAGTTTCGCATGGATTGTAGTCACTGCGGAGGTCACCGGTCACTGGTCACTGGACACGACGAAACATATTCGCCACCACTAGGTCGAAATATCTATTTATTCAAAATTGCTATCGTCCGTACATAACATTCATAACAAAACATACATATAATAAAAACAGCAAAATTTCAGAGTAACTTTAAATTTCTGCCGCTATTTAAGTTATGCTATTGCAACACTATCCGACTTCACATGGCACAGTTAGCTTTTTTGGGAACATTCAGAGGTGCGGTGCTAGCCTTTGGTCCTTGGCTCTGTGAGTCGACGAAGTTTAAATATTGGAAAAAAATATTTATTGTAGGTGGTTAATGACTTAATGTGTGATGATTTTCTACGAGTCAGCACTGGTCGTGGTGAAGTTTGGGGTTGGTATTGTTTAAAACTAATTTAATACCTTTAATTAAATTTTAACTAATTTGTATATTTGCTTAAGTGACGTGTATATATTTTTTTAATTATACACTTTCATATCAAATAATCGAGAACCAAGTTTATATAATCACGAATTAAACCTACGAATCCCACATGTATTGATATTCAATGCATATCAATTTGCCAGTTTTATGCGAACAGTCGCTCTATATCAATATGGTTTTATTGTCTCAGATTGAGCCAATTTGTAGCATTTTCACGCATCGCGAACATTTGATGTCTCATTTAATATTACCCAGCGATTTAGAAAACATAGAAAATTATGTAAAACATTTATGAACTATTTTGTTTAGATGCGTCTCTACCGCGGTAAAGTCCTAGTTAATATCTCTACCGAATCGTTCCTATTGCGTCATAGTAGAGAAGATAGTTTTATATTGTGTTAATTCAGCTGCACAGATAAGATTAGCTTATAAATCTGTTTTAAAATTTGTCCCGTAGGAAAACGTCTAATTGTTACGGTAATTTCTTTTAAATTTTTTTAGTGCATCACACTTCACAATGGTATAAATTTTTACATGCGTAATTTTTATGAATAACAGAGTGGTCATTACCCGTAATAGCACTGACACCTGGAACAGTAATTTGTCGAAATTTGACGATCTATATGGCGCCATGGTCAACGTGCTGTCTTCTGTTCGAAGGTTCCTGGGTTCGATTCCCAGCGGGGTAGAATTTCGAATGATGAATTCAGTTTTTTGTACCTTGTCTGAGTGTTTGTGTTCTTGTTTCTGTATGTATCAGTGTTACCCAAGACACAGGGAATCCTAATCTGAAGCTATGAGTATGAAACGTCATAAAAAACGTAATTATAAAACAACTAATTTGATCGTGGTAGAGTCTTATGCAGAAGACACTGGACAGGAGATCTTCCAACTTAGTCCTACACATGTAACCTCAGTTAAGACTTCCATCCTACTTGAGGCTTGGTGTGGATGTTCATGGACTGCAGCGACCGCTTAACATCTTGTAGCTTCCAGGCTCGATTGCTATTCCGATTGAATAAAAAAAAACAGAGCTATCTGTTTTTGCACCTCAGTGCACAAAATGTGGGAAAAAAGTGTAAAAAATATTCATCCTTATTATATAACCCAATTATACAATTTCTATTATCAGGAGATAAATGTGTGTATAATTTATGCAATTAAATTCCGAAGACTTAAAAGTAACAAATAGATTCGTTCTGTTCGAAATACAAATTAAACGTATAGAATGTTTTACTACTATGTTATTCTACATATTAAAAACAATTTCGATTATCTATAATTTAGCCTTATCATTTATCATAAATATTGGTACGTAATTAAATAGACACTTAAATTAAAAAAGAAAAAAAAAGAATAAAATAATTATAGTAATGAAATACTAAATTCAATACTCGTTTTAAATTTTAACTTGCGTACGGTTTTGCTTATACTTTTTGAAAGTTGTTGAAACTTGAAGTGTAATGTCTGATGTATATTGTACCCGCTCCTTTATATGATTACAATTTTGATATAGGCAGCTCCTTTACAGAGTATCAAATGATAACTACAGTATACATCAATCGTGAATTATTATGAATTACGTATTCAACTAAGCAGATCGAAAAAAATTGTTCATCTGCACGCTCCCAAGATAACAAACTAATTATTATTATTTTGTTTTAAAGGGGTAGCAAATGAGCATGCGGGCTATCTGATGGTGGTGGTCGTTACAGCCCATGGACATCCATATCCTACCTCAAATAGGCCCGAAGTCCTATCTGAGGTCGTACATTGATGCATCGCTACGCCTGAGATCTAAGTTGAAATGTCTCCTGTCCGCTGTATTCTGCCTGAGTTAAGGACCTGTAAACCGAAACACGGCAGCTAGTGTTAGCACTGCTGCTTCACGGCAAAAATCGGCAGCAGTGGTGCGGCCGTCAATCTGACGTTTCAAATTTTATTGTTGACAATTTTTACTCTGTGCAACTGTGGTAGTGTGTAATGTTTTTTTTTAAATTAATTTGAATTTCGAATGCATTATTATATTATAAATATTAGCTTTCTTCATTCCTTCTCCATATAAACTATAAGTGTGTCAAATTTCATACTCCACCGTCCGCGTAATTTTCGTAAGAATGGGTATAAAGTTTTAGCTTCACGTATTAATAATATATGATAAAATATAGATGATACATAGGTACGTAAACGCCTCGTAAGGCTGACATTATACGCAAAACACAATGAACTCGTTTAACGCTCTAAATATTCGCGGTGTGGATAATCGTTCGCCATAACGTTCTTGTCATACGTAGTAATTATCGTTGACACTAACTTATGTCACTTCCATGTATTACATGCAACGGATTTAAATTCGATCCGCTTCCGTCTTCCGGCAATTTCAATTAACAGGAGCCAAAAATTCAAAAGTCAGTTCATTATAGGACAGAACTACCGGACTACCATTGCTGCACTGAAAATCAGCGCTGTGGGTCACCACGGCATTAATGCTGAATGTGGTCCGTTTTGGATAGTAGTGCTGGAGCATGGAAATGCTCCATGTGTTATA
>DWKW01001572.1:0-12436 GCA_018250115.1 Doberes anticus | reverse complement strand
ATCATCATCATCATCAACCCATTATCGTCCCACTGCTGGGCACGGGTCTTCTCTCAGAGATGAGAGAGTATAGGCCACAGTCTACCACGCTGGCCAAGTGCGGATAGGCAGACTTCACGTGCCTTTGAGAACGTTGTGGAGAACCCTCAGGCATGCAGGTTTCCTCACGATGTTTTCCTTCACCGTTAAAGCGAGTGATAATTAGGTAATAATACGCACATAACTTCGAAAACGTTGAAAAGAATTTTTGAGAAATGGAGGTGCGTGCCGGGAATTGAACCTCGACCCAACGTAGCGGGGTCGAGATCCTTAACCACTAGGCTATCACTCACTCTACCGCTATAGAATACAAAAATTCCTTCAATATACATTGATTATTACATAAAATTTTCTCAATTTATTCGTTATTCACAGTCGATTTACGAGCGGTTGACAAACAACATACCTTAACGACGTCTATTGACTTCTGTTGTTTGCGCTATTACTATCCCATCATTCCCGTCAATGGTATTAGAGAGGTCTAACTTTGTACGTTTCAAGGCTTTACGTATTTGAATGATAATAATAGGGTACGTGCAACACTCGTGAAGTCTATAGGTATTTTTACCAATGAATAAGTAGGTAAATTGGTTTTGCGAAACTAAAATTGCCACGGAGGTAAACTTGATGACATGATTTTGGTATTCTAGAATACTGGTTTAACTTTTTGAATTATACATGTAAAATATTTTCCAAGCTTTATTTGTAAGCATATCGCAAGGCTCAGTAAGTGATCATCAACCAAGAATGATCGCAGTTCCTAATTTTGCAGATATTATTATACTAACGTCTTGGGGGACAGACGTCGTGACTCCATCATTATTATCATCATCATCACCAATAAGTGTCTCATTGCTGGTCATGGGTCTCCTGTCTGAAATCTATAGGATTCAGGCTATAGTTTACCAAATTGCGAAGTTCGGATTGGCGGACTTCATATCTTTAATAAAAATATGTAGAGCTCGCTGGCGAGCAGGTTTTTTAACGATTGTTTTCCTTTAGTCTTAAAGCGAGTGATAATTTAAAATATGTACATAAAATCACGGATGCATGTATGGATTTGAGCCCCGACTCACCTACGTAGAAAGTTAGGCGTTTTACTTATAAATCACAAAATATATAAAATTGGCATCTGGAGATATGCCGCTGCATTTTAAAGAGCGGTTAAGCTGCATATCATGTTCTATGCAACCGATTTTGTTTTTAAAGAAAATTATAGTAACGGAATAACAAACCAGCATACAGGCCATCCAATGTTACGTGATCATTGTAGCCCATGCATAACCACATTTAACGTCAATTAGCACCGAAGTCCTGTCTTGAGTTCGTACGTGGGTGCGGTGCTACTCCTGAGGAATAAGCTGGAATGCCTCCTGTCCAGTGAATCCTACCCAACCACACCCTCAAACCGAAACACAGTAGTGCGATCACTGCTACTTTAAGGCTGTGATAAGTACTGCGGTTGTGCTGCCGTAGATAAGACCTCAAAATAAACCTCTACCACCGCCAAAATTGTAAGTGTAACAAAATGGTAAGCATTTTCGTTTCTCACAAGATCCGATTAAATATTTTTGTTCGTAATATGTGATCAGACAAAAAAAAATGTTTTGGGTTCAAAGACGTTTGTAGGTAGGTATTGATTAGTTTATTAAGAATATCTAAAACAATTTAAATCTTTACGTGATATCAATACTTTGAGAAATAATCGTTAGCATTATACTGCCGTTATTGTGGTTCTTTGGATAATTGTTTTTATGTTTTAGAGTTCCCTTTTTAAAATTACTCCATAAGAATTAATAATAACGCGTTGAGCGATCTTGATTATTTGCCGTAATTGTTTAAGGGTAAAAATAATGCAGATAGCAAGCAGTTATATGCTGAAGCTTATTTGCTATTTAATATGAAGTCATTTTAAAAATATACAAAGTTTATTTGAGGTTATACATAAGTGATCAAGTACAGATCCATTTTAATTAGTCGCCCAAATGTATGACGGGGTATGCTAAAGAAAGGTCGAGCTTTAACTCAACCTCTCCTTGATCAATCGTGTTCAAATCTAGCTTACAGCCATATCAATCAATCCACTTATTAGTTTTATTACTTAATCTGTAGTAACAAACTTCCACAATTTATCTTCACAAAGCTTCGCATTTATTATATTAACTTATCCTATTATAAGAAAAATTCCCGTTTGTAAAAAAAAATCCGTGGCGGTTGTCCTTCCGCTGCCATTTTGTCGCTCTTTATATTCGTTATATTTATTTTTGGTTGATTACTTATTCTTAACTCAAGAATACAATGATAATCTCAATATTAACCTTTCTTAATTACTCGCAAGCACAAAGGAACTAATGTTTGTAGAATAAATACAAGTGAGCTGCAATACTCAACGTAAGGTCTCTACTTCCGACAACATTAACACCCAAGCAAATTAACGAATGACGTAATGTTACGTACAATAACCTTTCGTTGCCCTTTGCTCACTCATGAGTTTTCCCATAAGATGTAAAAATATATAGAAGGCGTGTCAAAACAAAGTAACGGTTAGTTCTCAATTGCATAAGCCGGCTTAGCTTTGACATTTTATTACGTAACTGTAAAAAAATACATTAGTTAATGCAGCGCTAGATACTATATGTCGCAATGTGTGTGAAAACGTGATAAGTCTGAGATGTCTATTGTGATTCTGTGTATTGTCTATTTTTATGGTTCAATAAGTTGCGGATTTCCTAAAAGCCTGGTAGCGCTTTCTGTTCCGGGATCGACTGCGCCACTACACTACATTATCTCTCGTGCAGAGCAGTGGTGCTCGCTGTGTTGCTGTATGTCGCCGATTCTGTAAATGTTGGTTTTTGCAAACTTATCTTCATATAAATATGCAACTAAATAAGATCAGTATATTAGAACGGTACAGTTTGAGATCTCTGTAATATACGTCGTCATTTACTCGGGAGGTCAATTGAAATGTTTTTTTTATAACGCTTAAACGGCTACAGGGTGCAAGCGTAAGTCGGGTTAAAAATAAATTAGAAGAAATAGTTTAGGAGATGATGACAGTGATCAATAATTTTTTTCGATTTTATTTTTAAAATGCTGTGTAGATTTTGAAAACACAGTTTGAAAATGTTGATAGAATTTTAGGTATTCAACGTTATTTAGGTTATGTGTATAAGCGCATGATAAGTAACATTTAAAATTATTTAAGTTCCTTTGTACGTCAAAAAATGATTAATGACCGTCGAAGTTTAAGGGTGCTATTACGAATGTAATTTGTATGAACGAAGTATTTATAACGATATGCAATTTTATTAACAAATTGCATAAACAAGTTCAGCTCTACAATTATTTATAGTTTGTAGAGATCAAAAGTTCTTATGAGATAATCTTCTGTCAAAGTAGCTAAAACTATGACCTAGAAAATATTACTTGTTAGAATTTATTATTTCTAAATTTTGACAAATTTTTAAATAGTTGTGATTCAGATTATATTTAACTAATATTTCTCTAGTTACTTATTGAACTGGAGCTAGAGTTGTATGATATGATAATCACTCATTCTCTGCCGCGACCTCGCAGCGATCGGAAGGAATTTACGATGAAAGACCTTCAATAGGTCCAAAATTTGTCGGCTATCCCTCGTATAGAGACGTGACGTTTAATGACATAATATGATAGTTTTGTATGAAAATGTTGGTAGGTGTACATTCATTCATTTCATTCATTCATTCGTTCATTATTTGGCATAGCGCGGCTGTTGAATTTGACAAAGATAAAATTTTTAGGGTATAGCATAATGCGTTCGCTTTTGCTTCTAAAAATGCTTTTGATTATTTTAATTTGACAAAGAATACATAACATTTATGAGGACTTATTTATGCCGTAAAATTTTATTAAATTTGTAAGGATTGTAACGTAATTAGCGTTTTTGAATTACAGTACCAAACTATTATGGCACTAAAGTAATTGTATTTTTTAAATATTATTGAAGAATGCAATAACGTTCGGCTTAATTGAACCCTACGTGTATACACAGAAATAATATTGAATAATACATAAAGCTGTGCACGTGAAGTAGGCAATTATTCAATTTTCAATTGTATACTTAATAGAGTTTCTATGTCCTTGAAAGCGACGCATTGTATAACGATTTCCGTAATAGCATGAACATGTAAGTTTATAGTTTATTAGTTCCTAAAGATATACGAATAATATGAATGATCTCACAAAGCTAATACATAAAATATTTAATTTAGTTTATGGGAACAATCAAGATACTCGTATAACAAGATATAAAGGATAGAGACCGAAGCCTTTACTTTTTGTAGCAAAAACGCAGAAAATAATCACCCGGTTTTACGCAGCAAGCTTCAACTTTTCCATTATGTATACAGGCATTTATGTTTATTTTTGGATCTCAGAACCTTTTTTAAGCTGTCATGGAAAAAAGATGGGCAATATAGAATTGTACATTACATTCCAAAGTACATTTTTTTTTAGTGATGTAGTGTTTATATAGCCTCGTGGTTAATAATCTCGACCACCGCACCAGGCGAGCCTTCGACATAAAATAGAACACGCTGAATCTCGATGATAGTTGGCTTGCCTCCATTTCACCCCATAGAAACATGGCAGAATTTGTGCGAAAAATTTATATGCTTAAAATTCAACTACTAGGTAAATTTGAATATTACACAAAATACTCATTTGAATTTTGTAGATGGTGGTAGAGTCATAAGTCGAAGGTTCGCCTGCGGCGGCACCACCGCACCCATTTTTACCGTAAAGCAGCAGTGTGAGAACTGCTGTGTTTCGGTCTGAAGCGTGTGGTTAGGCAGAAGACACCGGACTAGAGGCATTCCAACTTAGTCCTCAGATAGGACTTGCGTCCTAGTTGAGGTTTGATGTGGATGTACATGGGCTGCATGGAACACTAACATCAGGTAGCTTGCATGCTCGTTTGCTATTCTATGATATAAGAAAATGTAGGTAATTGGAAAATAAAAATTTGTCCGTGCTCCGAAGTCTGTCCATCGGTTGCGTTACGTTATTACAAATCATTTTTGCAATAAATCGAAGTGAGCCATTCTATGAAACAATTTTATTATTCACGGCTGTAACAAATCTTTGTTCCACAAATTTATTTATTTATTTATTTTATGTGAAGTGAAATAAGAGAAATACATAGGTATCTAGACTATAAGGCTTACTCTATTACTGCTCTAGTGATTATTTGTGATTACATTAAAGAAGTAGCAAATGACTTTGTAAGTCGCCTTGATACTGCACCCCTTGAACATTCACATCACAATTCAATTACGAATCAAGTACTATCTAAAGTTGTCTGTGGGTTATCCTGAAGATTAAGTCGTTATTTCTCCTGCTAAGTGAAAAATGCCTAACCACGCCCTGCAACCGAAAAAGCTTTGTATGTTATGGTGCATAGGAACAGCAACTAGTGATGGTGGAGTCTAATATTGAGGGCTCACCTGCGGCGTCATCACCGCTCTACCTATTTCTGCCATAAAACAACGGTGTAAGCTTCAGAAACAGCAGTATACAGGACGCCTTCCAACTTAGTCAATAGGAAGAGCAATGTATCCACGGACTACTTCACATGGGATTTCGGTCTTATTTAGTTGGATGTGGATGTCTATGATTTGAAGTAACCACTTAACATCAGGTGGCCTGCATGCTTGCTAATTCGGCATTATAAAAAAGGAGGTTATTTTGTCATTGTCACTTTTTATGAAACAATTGATGTTCTTCTTCATGTTGTATGGTGTTTGTTCATCGTGTTTTGTCATGTTTGTCGTTTGTTAATAAACCTACATTGTATTTTTATTGTAAGCTAAGTGCGTTATATACGAAGCAAACACACTACACTATACCATATACGTAATTTCAAAGCAGTATTTCTCGTAATATATGTATGTCTCGTTGCGCTTTAAAAGGCGTAAACGTATCATTTTATTTTACTTTCATTGCACCGCTCGCGGAAGTGTTGCAGGAAGCATATACTGGCAAGTCCCACGTTTTTCTACAAGTCATTAGAAATACCAAGTTGCAGTAGGAAGCACTCACATGAGATGTAATGTACGTGTTTGAAAACAATGTACTTATTTAAATTAATTCTTAACATGTTTCTTCGTTTTTTGTTCTTATTAATTTTATTGAATGTAAAATAAATTAAGTTAGTTAAAAAGTGACCTTAAATTTTGAACATCAATATGCTTACTAAAACTAATATTATAGAATAAACTTTATATGAATTAATAAACGATGTAGCAGATGCATTGTCGAGTAATAAAAACAATTTAAATTCACCTCCCAAATTTATGACGGCGCACACTATACAGAGGTCACGCCGTTTATTGTTCTTGATAAATTTTGTTAAAACCTAGCAATATTCTTCGATTCGAAGTATCCGATCACATAATTTAATAAAAATCCGTTCAGTAGTCAATGTGTCATTGAGTATCAAACATCCATCCACTCTCACAAACTATCACATTTTAAACACTAGTAGGATACCAGGCGTATTTTTAATAAGTCTTGTAAGTTTAAGTATACATCTCTGTATAGGTAACAAAAACTTTACATAGGGTCGTTTATAATATATTTTATGGGATACAGGTAAACATAATCATATACGATCAAGAAGATAATTACGGATAAATTGTTGCCTTTTTAAATAATATAATAGCCGTTATGTGAAGGTCCTGGAATGTTACGTTCATTATGGCAACATCAGAGGCCGTATGTATACCGTATAAACTGTGTGATATATATTTTTCCTTTGTATAACAACTGGTTTCTTCATAATTTCAATTAAAATTCATTACGCCTGAGAAGAAACAAAGACAGGGAAGATATTATATCTGAACTTGAATATTATTCACACATTGTAAACCTTACATCTATATTATATTTATGCTACGAATTTGAAATCATAGTTTAAGCTATACAGAAAAATATTTTTTTACTACGAAAATGTACATTTACTTAAGATAATTAAACAAAAAATATTCAATGTGTTCAACGGTTCCATGTTTTCAATGAGTCACACAGATCAGGACTGTTGTTGCTTTTTTATTAAACAACAATTAATGAGCGGCATACATTATCATTACACAGATACATAGTAAACTAAAATATACATACGTAAAATATAAATGTCCTTATATGACATATTTATCATCATCATCATCAACCCATTATTGTCCCACTGCTGGGCACGGGTCTTCTCTCCGAGATGAGACAGTTTAGACCATGGTCCACCACGCTAGCCAAGTGCGGATTGGCGGACTTCACATACCTTTGAGAACTCACAGGCATGCAGGTTTCCTCACGATGTTTTCCTTCACCGTTAAAGCGAGTGATAATTAATTAACACATAATACGCACATAATTTCGAAAATTTTTAATTAATAATATTTGATAAGATGATACATGATATGATATATTACTTCATAACATTTACTACAAAACACGTATTAAGATTTGCATACGATGTAGTTTTTGGTTGTAATATTATCTATACAAAAGACTTCAACGCGGATTCATATTATATGCATTGGTAAATTTTTACACATACATGCATACATATGTAAGTGCAACGTAAATTTTAACTATTTCTAAAGAATTAATAATGGTATACATGTAATCATATAAATGAATCAGTTGTCAGATTTGGATGGTAATTTAGTAATTTGACAAAAGGTTTTCTATGGTAGGTAGGTAGGTTTCTTAGGTAGAATGATCGCCTGAGTCGGCACCACTGCTGTATATATTTCTGCCGTAAAGCAGCATTGTGAGCACTACTGTGTATCGTTTTGAAGAGTGTGGTAAAGCGGATGCACTGGCCAGGAGGCCTTAAAATTTGTCCTCAGGAGTAGCGGCGCATCCATAGATGATCTCAGATGAAAATTCGGTCCTATTTGAGGTAGGACGTGGGTGTCCATGCGCTGCGGTGAACACTTAACTGCAGGTGGCCTGGGTGCCAGTTTGTAATTCCGTTCAACAATATCTTGTATCTAATGGACAATGAATATACATCAGATAAACTCATAATAAACAATAATTATTTCGATTGGTATCGTATCTTACAATAAAAACTTTCTCGAGATTACTCTGTTGGTGATTCACACATTTTAATATTAAAATAACCACCATAATATCCGATAATATTTTATGCCTCCATTTTATCTTACGTTCCGGTTTGTGTGTCAAGCTGCCTTAGTATGGTACGGTCAATCAGACGATTAAGCTGATGTAACGTCAAATAAGGTTAACCATATGTGTCTGCGAATACGAATTTTGTTATTGAATTTTTATAACATGCTGACATAATCATATATGTCACTTTGTGAGTAAATAAATTAAAAATATTAGTAAATTAATTAATTAATATAAGTACTTAAAGTAGTGGAAAGCCACGGCAACATACCTGAAACCATAAAAAAGTCATTTAAAGAACTGGAAGTAATACAGGAAAAAAATATTTTTGTTACGTTTACTTTAGATACAAAAATTAGGAAAAAAAGTTCAGCGTAAACAGATCTATTTATTACCGTTGACTGTGAAGTTAGCAAATTACTCTATAGATGTCTTTAAATACATAGGTAAAATTCAGAAGAATATATTATAAATAAAGTCTAATGACTAATTCTTATTATACTATATATGACCCAATAATTTATTTTGTTGGCGTTGCGGTATCTCGGTGTTAGATAAGTCCGATAAGTGCATAAGTCTATGGTAAACAGCTATAGCTCATGAACTTAATATAAATATTGGTCTTCATAACTTAGATTCGATAGTGTTTTGAAAAACACTCAAATTTACATAATATCAGATCACAGACAATTGAAACAGGACTAAAGATTTATTAAAAGAGCTTTAAGCTTAAGTTAGGTTGTACTGACGATAAAAACAAACAAAGTACAAGTCAAACGCTGCAGAAGAAAAGAGCGCTGTAGACCCGAGAAAGGACGTGTGTAGAACTCATAAAAAAATTGTTTAGTATATTCAACAAAACACCTTGAAAAAACAAACTTATTTTTGTAGCTCATAAAATAAATTTACTTGGTGTATGGATACTCAGTTTTCTTGTGAATAACCTTCCATTTAAGAACAGGTTGTTTAGACTGGAAAGTAAATATGTAACAAAATTACTTAAATGATTGTCATACTATCAGAGCAAGGTAAGCGAGAAGCATTTTGAACTACATCCTGCCAATCTGAATACCTGTATTAGGTACAGCGAAGACTAAGTATTCTTAATGACATTGTCATGAGGTATGGTAAGAAGCATTCTATAACCATCGACTACAACGTACTATTTTAAGCTAAGATCATTTTTATTTGTGTCGCAAAACAAAGCAGACTAGCACAAGGCCGGTCACAGGCCAGTTCGGTAACTCTAGGGTAATTTTCAATTTTTTTCATAGCAAACGAGCACGCACGCCATCTGATGTTAACTGGTCACTGCAGTCCATGGACACCCACATACAAGCTCAACTAGGACGGAAGTCTTATCTGCGTATGCGTTGCTACTCCTGAAGAAGAAATTGGAATGTCCAAACTGGAATGTTGACTTTTTTTGATAAATTTCATACTCATTGACCATATTTTATCGACGCTGAATTAAAGTATTCTTCTTTACCACTAGCGGTCGCTTATCTAAGGTTAACTACGTTTGGTGTTGCCATTCGTGAGCTATATGTCACTGACTCGGGGTTATCCACCCTTTTGTGAATTAAAATATTTTTATGTAAACAATTACGACGTATCGTAACTTGTTCTATCATGCTCAATTATGCACGGCTATCTTCGGTATGATCTAAGCGCATTCATTCCGTACATAGTTAACAAAGTGAACTGTTGAGGAATGTCCAAGGTTCTTTTAAAAGCCTTTTTTCGTAACAGTAGTTCACTTTTCAACATTCATTACGGCGTTCCGCTTTGATGGATCAACACACTTATGATGTTCTGATAAGAATTTCCGATTTCTACGATGTGGGAGTAAGTAATTGAGATACCAAAAATAGTTACTGATGTTTCGCAAAATAATGCTAATAAAGGAGGGTATATGTACGAGTATATCAGACTGTTATGTTATATTGTGGATCTTTAGATCAGTATCGTTACCGACTCGCTACTTTGGATAGTTATCTATATCAACCTTTGTAGATTGAAAGGAGGGGAGAGAGAGAAGATTTCTCGGGGACTGTATATAAAATTATATTGTTACACATAATTTTATATACAGTTAAACTAACGTACGCAGCATTCAGTACGGTTGTTAGCACGAATACGTGAGAAGAAACTGTTTTTAATTGCTAAAACCTTACATTTAAAATGAATAAATATTCAGGTGCGTCTATAACTGGTTAAACTATTTAATATTACGCAATTTAAGATGGTCAGGCAGAACGCGTGGTATTAAACGAAAATCCCGACCGCTTGGACAACATTTCACTTTTATAATATCAGTAGGCCAGCAATTAAAACCGAAAGAGATTAAGTATAATAAGTCAGTAATATTAAACATGTCTATTTACAATTTAAACGTTACAATGGATGTCCTACTGTTACCTGCAAAGGACGAAAACAGTCAACTATAGAATATGTTGGCGCGACTTGCATGTATGTGAATTTGTTTTCGAGACAAGTTCATTCCAATGTTGACTATTCCATTGTTGTATTTTTGTATTAACGCGATCTTGCGATTTCGTCCGCATGGATATAGGATAACAAAATATATAAAAAGAAGAAAATGTGTCCTGGAGATCTTTCGTTTTCCCATGATAAAAACTGTTCTATAAGTTTTTTTTTATATATATATACACAAAATAGCAAACAAGCGTGCGGGCTACCTGATGTTAAGTGGACACATGGACATACACATCAATCGGGACTAAAGTCCTATCTGGGGTCGTACGTAGATGCGCTGCCACTTCTGAGGACTACGAGTAAGTTTGAATGCCTGTTCAGTGTCTTCTAATGAACCAAACCCTTCAAACTGAAATAGAGCAGTTCTCACACTGCTGCTTTATTGCAGAAATTACCTTCGACATATATCTCGTTAACCAACGTTATTTTAATTCATGACATGGTATATCTGTGTTCCAAAGATTTAAATCTTTGCAGCCGTTTATGCGTGAGTGAGTTTCAAACTTCCTAAAGTAAGAAGATCTCAGTAGCCTCTTGAACCCTTCTTACGGGTTTATTTAAAACACCAGATTAACACCCCACTTGAAAAGGGCCTATTTGAAGTTCAAGTTTAGCAGTTATTAAAATTTATCAATTTCAACTTCAAAACCTTTTTTTAATTTTCTCCACGACAGTACTCGTAAGTGTCGATTCCAGGTAAGTTGATTGAAAGGAATACATTTTAATAGTATCGGTAGCCTAGATTAATCCTTGGATAATTGTTCTTCCTTTGTTGAAAGCCCCACCAAATATGCCTCAACAATTTCTAAGATTAGCGAGGACAAAAATAAATAGATTATTAATAAAAAAAATATTATGCTCGGTTTTGGTATAATGTAAATAACACCATGTCCTAAAATAAATAAACTTCATTTTATTTATCATGTCTCGACCCAAGATAAATCTCAATTATGGGGTTTTTCTGATGGTTACGGTAAGGTTCTTTACAGCCTTATTATTTAGCGACTTATTATCACAGGACAGAAACTTTTCGGAACACAATAACATAGTGATGATACACTGTAGCAAAAATAAATGTTTTTATGTAGTCAAAAATATTCAAGTTTCACCAGTAGTTTAGCTAGTTTCACTAAGAAAAATTTCAAAACTTTTTACTACATTATTAATGAGCCTGTGAACGTGTGATTATTTATTGTGATATTAATTAATACAAAGACCTCTTGTAATAAGTGTCCGTAAAACATTTTCCCAAGATTTACGATCTTTGTAACAGTAACCATAAAAATGCAATAAGTCAAGTGACCTTATAGAACTTTCATTATTCTTATGGCTTTCTTGCACGAGCCGCTCACAATAATTTTTTTTTTTCAATTTTGGTTTTTTGTTGCCAATTGCAATTGCATTTAGTCCATAAAGTGAACATAGTAATAATAATGTACGTCATGTTTAACAGAAAAATAGATAACATTAATTCATTAAATTTTTGCTAAATTTAATTTATTTGTCATCTGATAAACCAAAACTACCTAACCTAAGTGATAGCCTAAGAGTTAAGCATCGCGACCTCGCTACGTTGGGTCGAGGTTCAAATTCCGGCACGCACTTCTATTTCTCGAAATACTGTCTATTCAAAATTTTCGAAATTATGTTAATATTAAGAATTAATTATCACTCGCTTAAACGGTGAAGACATCGTGAGGAAACCTATATGCCTGACAGTTCT
>DWKW01001571.1:0-12442 GCA_018250115.1 Doberes anticus | reverse complement strand
CAACTAAAAATTTATGTACACCTGTGAAAGGAATAGCAAACAAGCATGCAGGTCACCTGTTGTTAAATGACCAATGCAGCTGAACATCCACAACCACCTCAAATAGGGCTCAAACTCAAACGAATTCCTATCACAGGTTGTACACGGATACGATGCTACTCTTGAGAACCAAGTTGGAACATCTCTTAACCAGTATAGTCTGCTTAAACATACCACGCAAACCGAAATAAAGCGGCACGATCACTGCCGCTTTGCGACAGAAATAAGTCGCAATACCGTCGCAGGCCTTCGACATAAGGCTCTTTCACCATTAAATCTCCGGAATCAACCTTCTTGTTTACTCAAGTATGAACTTAAAACTGAAATTCGTAACTCAACGTAGTACCAAAAATTAAAATAATATACCAGTAGGAAGTTCATATTTCCGCTCGAAAAACCCAAACAGGCCCGATTCGGTACAAAGACTGAAACAAGAAATATTCTTAAACATTATAACAGTTTTATGTTATCCGGGCCTAGTAATTTAATATGGTTAATCCGTCTATACACACCCACGGCGCCGCGGCGTTCAAAAAGTATTCCATCCATACATTACTTCGTCTCGCTCGAGAATTGCTGCTGAATTATTCACGTTGCCAAGCAAACAATTTGTTAGTTTTAAACAGAAGTAAATGTATGTTCATATTACGTGTATATTTTTAGAACATAAATGATATATTAACATGCAGGCCCCAGATGTTCAATTGTCTCTGCGGATATGCTAGAAGTCGTATACTATGTACATAGATTCGTCTCACAGGTTGCTATCTCTGAGGATTACATTAATTCGTGGTCAGTTAATTCTACACACCAAATTCTGCAAAAACAGTAATGCATATACTACTTTACAGATTTATTTTATATCTGAAAGAGTAGCAAACGAGCATGTACGCGAACGAGCATCCATGCATGTACGAGTAATTATTTATGTGAGAAATTTTGCCGCCCCTTAAAAAATAAGTGCCGCCCGGGGCGGGCCGCCCCTGCCGCTCCCACTACGCTACGCCACTGCATCGGTCACATCGTAAAGCAGCAATTTTCGCACTGGTCAACTCCGGGACGAAACAATGACAAATTTATTACTCATTATTCATTTATATCCAGAGCGAGAGATCGACATTTTTAAGCACTGGAACGCTCATTACTCCTTAGGACTAAGGACTAAGTTGGACTAATTCCAGTGTCTTCTGCCTTATTGTTGTTTTATTAATGATATTCAGAAATAATTACTCATACGCAGAGGCAAAACTTTTCAGTGTAACGATTATTCTTAATGCGGATTGGCGGACTTCACATGCCTTTAGAACGTTATGGAGAAATCAGGCATGTAGGTTTCCTCACGATGTGTTTCTTCACCGTTAGAGTGAGTGATAATTAATTGATAATACGCACATAATTGAATAGACAATATTTCGAGTAATAGAGGTGCGTGCGGGGAGTTGAACCTCGATCCAACGTAGCGTGGTCAAGATGCTTAACCACTAGGCTATCACTCACTATACCTACTTTGGATGTACGGACGTTTTTAAACAACACGTGTTAAACGTGGAACGTATTTGGATGAAACTTGCCACACAGACGGACAAAGTCCTGGATGGTCACATAGACCTTTTTTATTCTTGTAGTGGGTTCCCATGGGATATAGTTCCATGATATTTGAACAACATTTCGGAACTTATTATGGTTCTGCCCAAGTGATATAATATATATATATATTTTAATCCTAAATTCACGCAGGCAAAGTCGCAGATGTCGTCTAGTGTTGCATGAAAACGCACATTTTTAAAACCTCAATAGCTGTAGTCGCCAGACATACCGCACACCATCAACTTACGAACGCTACGAACGCAACAGGTAGCCGATTGTAATGGTAATAGCGATCACTTAAGATGTACTACTGATGTACAAGTTTTGTTAGTTTACGAAAGACGAAATCGAATTTAGTATTATTCTATACATTAACAATTATCGAGCAATGGATTATGGAGACCACCCATTTTTAGTTCTTGACGTTTTCGCTAGGGGCGCCACTAGTAGATATATGGATAATACGGAATTCGGTATGGTTTTTCGTAAACTGTCTAACCTCGTATAATTCTTAATTAATCGCTGTCTAAGAAGGAAACAAAGACTTGTTTTTTTTTAAGACAGTGAGAATACCACATGCATAAGGCAGGAAGCAATCAAGCGGAATTAACTCTAATTAATTAGTGTACAAATCACTCGATAACACCTATCTCTTTGTTTAAAAATTCACATGAATAATGTTATGTGTATGAAGAATATTTATCATGTGTACCTGCGCACCTATTTAATATTTTAATTAGTATTATTAAACTGTGACGCGATCGTACATGTACATTGTAGGTATATTTAATATATTCGTTTTTTTTTTTAATTTTATCTTTCTGTAGGACTGTTCGCCAATTGCACAAAACCTACTTAATGGACTTAAATACTGCCATAAGTTTGAACAATACCGGTCTAGTAGAACCGGTGATACAGCTTAACGACCGGTATGATATCGTAGTCTACGTGACGATATGCCGTTCGCAGGACCCTGGGATCGATTCCCAGAGGGTCAGAAATTTATTTATGAATTTAGATTTCAGAACCTAGGTGTTTGTTTGTGTCCATTGCACTCACGACACAGGGAATTCCAGTATGAGACTATGAGTGTGATGCGTTACTATTGTTATTATTATTTAAAAGCTTAGTTGTCCAACACTTTATTTGCGGTGTGCCGCTGATGATAGTCTAATTCTATTACAAAATTCTAATTATATTGTAAAGGCGTGGTCACCGTATATCAAAGATATTTTTTGAAAAAATAAAGCTATCAACTGTTCAACGCGAAACGTTTTATTCATTTAAAAATTTTATTGTTCATTGTATATATTGTTGTATATATTGTTCATTAAGCATGCAAAAACTACTGAATAGATTTTTACTCAATAGTTTTGGGTTCAGAGTTACAATTTTTATAATAGCATAGAATGTAGGAAGCGAATAACATCTTTTCGTTTCATCTCAATGAAATAAAGTGGGTGCAATGTCTTAAGTCAGATCATTTCTGACGTTAAGCAGCAGTGTGTGCTTCAGTTGAAAAGGCAGAAAGTTTTGCAAAACGTACTGAAATGCCTCCTGCATTACAACATAGTCCTTAAGAGCATAAACGCTCTCCTACTTCAGACAGGATATGGTTCCTTTTTAAGGTTGGACATCCACCGCTAAACATCAGTGCCTGCATGTCAGTTTGCTTTACCGTTAATATAAAAATTAAATCATTTGAAATTTAATCCACAAATCCGATAAATTCCGTACTATTTAACGTTGAATGTGGATGTCCGTGAGCGCTTAGTGCTAGGCGGTCTACATCCTTATTTCTTAGTCCGTTAAAATAAATAAAAAGGATGAAAATCCAATTAAGATTGTTCTATGCGGGAGCGACGGAACGGTCAGGTCTTCCGCACTCTAAACGACTAGAATGGCACCGGTGCGGTGCTCCTGTACTAGTCGGGACAACGAATATGCTTCCGCATTTTTCCTCGGGCCTCACAGCGCTTCATTATTATTCCATTATTGTCCCTCTGCTGGGAACGGGTCTTCTCTCAGAAATGAGAGTGTTTAGGCCATAGTCCACCACGCGGGCCAAGTGCGAATTGGAGGATTTCAAATACTTTTGAGAACATTTTGGAGACGTACCTACAGGTTTTTTTTTTCTTTTCCTTCACCGCTGAAGCAAGTGATAATTAATTTAATACACATATAATTTAGAAACCATTATAAATAACAATTTTGAAATTTAGAGTTTCGAAGTTTAGAATAAACATAGTGGTTAACACTCGCATTTTAGTACAGAAAGCATGGATTGACGCATCTTTTCGCCTGACCTCTTCCTCCTACTTCTCCTGTATAAATTCACCAGATTTGCATCCCAAGTATTTCCAGAATGAATTATGTCACTTACGAGTATCTTTTATGTATAAAAAAAATATTGAAAGGCGTGGCTGCTATGGATACACACAAGACGAAAACCCATATGCCCAGTCCACAAACTGAAATCTAAATTTATCAATTAAAATTTCTACTCCACTGGGAGCAGACCATAATCGAATACAGGAAATATAAAAATATATACATGATATCCTGTTTTAATGGTGGCAGTCTTTTTTCGAAAGATCACCTGCGGCGGCACCACCTGCTTATTGATTTAAAGCCGCTGCTGTTTCGGTTTGAACGGTATGGTTAGATAGAAGGCACTGGACCGGAGGCATTCAACTCATTCCTCACGAGTAGCAACGCATTACAATCCGCTTACGACTTCAGGCCACGTACTAGGACTTCCGTTTTATGGTTTTACGTGTCCATAGGCTGCAGTTACAGTTACCACTTAACATTACGTGGTCTGTACGCTTGTTTGCTGAATAACTAATATTAAAAAACGACTCTTATTGTGTGTGTTTAGAACCCCTTCATCGGTATGTTTCTATTTTTGAAGCATGTAATGTTATAAAATTAAAACCAATGTCACCTAAAATGAACTATCAATAATCATGATTTACGATTCATGACATAGGTCTGATGACCTATAGATGACATGACGTATAGGTCGTCAAAAATGATAGGCAATCAGAGGCACCGAAAACTTATATAGATCTTTATACGATTACCTAATTGATGTAACATGTATCATAAAGAAGAACAAAACGTGACTGTGGATGCGGTGCACTAAATTTTCCACGTACATTTGTATAAGTATGGCACACATATGCCCATTTGCACTATAAACAAACCCTCCGGATCGCAAGACAGCTGACATATGACATATGTTATCGCCCATTGCGTTATAACTGAACGCGTCATTGATATGATACCATGTAGAAATACAACGATGGATTATGCTAACGGCATGCCCATAGGAAAATAATTGAGCGAAGACCAAAAAAGTACATCTATCAGAGCAATAGTTTATACGAGTACCGTCCAGCTTTAACCGTACCTATTTTTTAAACTATTTTTTTATTAAAAGAATAACAAACGAGCATGCATGCCACCTGATATTATGTGGCCACTGCCGGCCATGGACATCCTTATCAAACCTCAGCTAGGAAGTCTCAGTTTAGACTGGATGCGTTATAACTCCTGTGGACTAAGTTGGAATGCCTCCTGTCTGATGTCTTTTACCTACCTACACCCCTACACCCTTCAAAAACACAGCAGTTCTCACACTGCTGCTTTAAGACAGAAATCGGTGCAGTGGTGCTGCCACAGGTGGACCCTTGTCATACGTCCATACCACCGTCAATCTTTTATGAAGACAAAGGATTTCATGTCAGATTCCGAGCAATAGTTTATATAGGTACCCTCCGCCTTTTAGATTTAGATGTCCCCCTATAATCTCACTCTTGATTAATAGATCCGGTTATGTGGGAGTTTACTCATTAAAACGCTCTCGGCGGCGACAAAACGCAAGTAATAGTCTAAAGTTTCCAGGAGAAAACACCCATGCTTCCGGCAAAACACTTTTTAAAACCCGATTTTTTTATGCTACAGGAGGAGCAAACGAGAATGCAACCCTCGCATGCAACAAAGGTTTAACTGCGATGAAATGTGAACAGTTGTTTGAAATTACCAGACGTAGATAAACCAAACTTCGTTCCGTATAAATACGCAGTGGCGTATGTATCTTTATGCGTATTATTAATTAATTATCACTCGATGTAACGGTGAAGGAAAACATCATTGTCAACCTACATGCCTGAGAACTGCATCCATAACGTTCTCAAAGGCATGTGAAGTCCGCCAATCCGCACTTGGCCAGCGTGGTGGACTATAGCCTAAACTCTCTCATTTCTGAGAGAAGACCCGTGCCCAGCAGTGGGACAATAATGGGTTGATGATAATGATGATGAAGTCCTAGGTTCACTTCGGCGATGACACCGGTGGCGGTGCCGTAAAGCAGCGGTGCAGTGTATAGGAACGTATATTCCGGTTTGAAGGGTGTGGTTAGGTAGGGTGGTTAGGTAGATAGGTCTCAGTATGTGAACGCCTAATAGGCTGCAAATTAGTCCTGACGAACAGAAACGCTACCGAGTACCATCTCAAATTGGTCTCGGTGCTACTTGGACATGCGTTGCTTGCTCGGTCCGTACTCCCTTAATTATAATGTAAAAACCATTATTAACACGACCGGTATCGTTCTATTTAAAATTAATAATGAAACGTTTATTTTATGGTATGCATAATTAATTTGAGAACCCGTTCAGGCCTGTTTATGGGGCCGAGAGATAAAAGCCGAACAAGACTCTGAAACCGCTGGTACATTGAACCCCACGCTGAGACATTCAGAGGTTTTTGGATTCGATTCCCATTGATGCATGAATTTTATTATAGAATTGGGATGTCCTGGTTGTTCGCCCTGGGTTTTTTCTTCGTCAGGCCATGGAGCTTACGACCGTGAACCGTGCCCAGCAGTGGGACAAAAGTTTTATTTCAAACTGTTCAAGCTTACCTGTCTCATAATATAGACATCAACCATATTGGATAAAAAAGATATTTAAATGCGAAAAAACTATGATAACAGAATCTACGAGTAACTCACGACTTTCCTACGAAAGGATAACCAAATAACTGTTATTTAAAGTAATTAATTTAACTGATAAAGTTAGTATGCTACGACATGCGAGGAGTATGGCCTTATTAGCATAATTGTGTGTTATCTCTTTTACGAAATTTAAGTAACGAATGAGCCTAATGAGCCTGCAGTAGCTCCAGCCTGGGCACTGCCGCCCATTGACATCTGTTATCAAATGCATCATGTCCAGTGTCTATTGCTTACTGTCCCTTCAAACTGAAACACAGCAGTTCTCACACTGCTACTTTAGAGAAGAAATAAGTGCTGCGATATTGCCGTCGCAAGCAAGCTTTCGACGTAGGTAAGACTCTACCGCCGTTATTCTTACATATGTCCCAATATATTTTCGAAAATGTCAAAATTTACATTAGGTTAACAAACACAATTTAGGGAATTTACGTGGTCTGCATGCTCGTTTGTTATTCCGTTTATAAAAGTTGATTAAAGGTAAAAAAAAGATAATTGATACATACAATTAGCTATCTACGCTCATTATCATACCAATGCCATACTGTAATTTGAATTATGCTTATGTACTCGTATAAAGCAGTATCTTAAATTTTCTATTATATAAAAAAATATGTAGGTATTTGTATATTTCGGAGATGTAAGTATCGGAGATAATCGGATGATTGATAGCCTAGTGGTTAATAATCTCGACCACACTATGAGTCGAGGTTCAAATCCCTGTCTTATTCCTCCTTGTTCAAATTATCTGTCTTTAATTTACAAAATTATGTGCTTATTATAAATTTAATTACTCACTGTAACGATGAAAGAAAACATCGTCTGCATGCCTGAGAGTTCGCCATAACGTTCTCAAAGGCAAGTGAAATCCGTCGATCCGCACTTGGCCAGCGTGGTGGACTATGGCCTTAACTATCTCACATCTGAGACAAGACAGTGGGACAATAAATGGTTGATGAAGATAATTCGCAGATTAAGATAATTAAGAGAGATTCTTCATTCGTTACTGACCAAATTTATATAAAACTTATCTGGTATCAATGCACCTTTAAAAACAATTGAGTTAAGCATAATCTATCAGTAAATGCCAGGTATATAGTCAGAATATTCTATTTTACTTATGAAATTTGTATAAAAATTTCGCTCTTATCTCCGAAGCTTTCATAAAAATCCGTAATCAGGGATTTTTATGAAATTTTCATACAACCATTTTGAAATCATACCCTTTCGTATGAAAAAAAAATCAGAAAAGATTTTGCTATTACATGGGATCACTCTGAATGCATACCAAAGAGAGTAAATTGTAATGGATCCATAAACAGGGAAGTTTAGCGGTTACGTATATACATATTAGTATGTATAAATAATGATACATATCGCTAAAATATTTTTGATGGTGGTAGAGTCTTATATCGAAGGCTCGCATGCGGCAGCACCACCGCTGCACCTGCTTCTGCCGTAAAGCAGCAGTGTGAGAACGAAAGTGTAGTTAGGCAGAAGACATTGGACAGGAGGTATTCCAACTTAGTCCTCTGGAGTAGCAACGCGTCGACTTACAATCTCAGATTGGACTTCCATCCTACTTGAGGTTTGATGTGGATGTCCATGGACTTCAGTGACCACTTAACATAAGGTGGCCTGCATGCTAGTTTGAATAAAAAAATAAATTAAAAGTGCATCTCCTTACATTTCAAATTAGCAAAATATTTCTTGCATAAACGTGTCGCGTGGGTAATGTTATCTCAAAGTTAGTATATGTTTAAAACTCCATTTTATTTTGTTTCAATCGTATATTTAGTCGTATATTTCAATTGATACACGCCTTTGATTCTACAACATTTTTTTATTAGTGTAGGCCTGAGCTCATGAAGCTCGAGCCACGTTAACCGCAGTGGATCGTTTGTGCCTACAGCCAATTGATTCTAATAATAATATGCTACTTATCTAATAATTTATTATATTTACAAACAAATAAAGAGAGAAACTGTCAGACTTAATGCCCACTTCGCCCTTTCTCCATTACACCCACCCGCCGAAGATTAAAGTTCTACCTTAACCATCTGGATTCGTGGCGGTCCTCCACAGTCCGATTTACACGCTCTTTTCTAGTACGTACTTGTAAGTTATGGGACAATCTTCCTTCTGAGCTCACCCCTGGGTGCTATGACATGGAGTTCTTCAAGGATGGCGCTAAAAATGCCCTCCTGGCTGGCAACGCACGAGCGATACCCCTGGTGTTGCTTTTGTCCATAGGCGACGGTGACTACTTAACATCAGATGGCCCGTCTGCTACAACAAAGTAACTACTAAAATAAAATAAATACTTATATCTTCAGCGATGTTCAATCTCTATTTATTTAACGAAGTGTTTTTCAACAAAACTAACTCTACATCAACGCTATCATCACTTGTACCTTTCATTTCATTTTCAATTTCTTGTAAAGTTCTATCTTTAGTTTCCGGTAAAATTACATACAAAATAATTAAACAAACTAGGACACACGAACCGTATATCGCGAAAGTGCCTCCGATTCCAGTCTGTGCCATCATCACAGGCGTAAGTTTTAATGTTAACGAATAAAACGCTGAAAATATTATTCCCGAGGCAAACGAACCTAAACCCCTATGTTCTAATGGAAATATTTCGGCAGTCAACGTAAATATAACAGGTACAAGACCTACATGAGAAATGAAACTATGCAATAGCATAATGCATGAAGTAAACCATTTCAACTCTGGCACTTCAAATTTTGATTTAATTAACATTGTAGAACTTAGTAAAAACATAAGAAAAACCGATGCTGTACCTAATGTAAATAAAACGGTACGTCTATTGAATAACCTTATAATTACGCAAGAGATACACAAGGCTACAATTAAAATAACATCTGTTAAAATCGAAAAATACTTTGAAAATGAAACACTTCCAGTAATTTCTACCAGAATTTGGGTTATATACGCCAACAAGAAGTATCTACCAGAAGCATCCATGGCTAAAGTTGCGAACACGACGATGAAGAAAGGTCTTAGGAAATCCTTTCGTAATACGGTCTTCATCGTTTCAGACAGAGCCGATCTCTTCTCCCGTCTTTTTTTATCAATGTTCTTCATTTGTGCCGATATTATTTCGTTTAGCTCCATTACGCTCTCGGGAGAATCACCAAACAGCCAATAGAACGACTTTTTGGATTCTTCAAACCGTCCTTTCATTGCCAAAAACGCCGGACTTTCTGGACAAAGAAACAATATGATAGTTGACAAAATGATAGCTACTGCTCCCAATATAGTTATCTGTCGCCAGGTTAATACTAAGCCCAAAGAATGACAAACCAATGATCCCAACGCTACTGAAACTTTCTTCAGTGTCATGAAGTACCCTCTTCGTTTCTTGTGGCTATTTTCACCGAGTATTATGGCCAAAATGTATACTCCACCCAAAGATATCCCCTGCACTAATCTTCCAATCACCAAAGCCGAAACACTGTTTGCAAAGTAGAGTACCACCCAACCGATTAGTATGAAGGTATTCAAAATTATATTCACAGGTTTTCTTCCGAGGACTTGAAACAATGGCGATAGTATAATGAATCCTAGGATTCCGGAAAGACCATAGCTGGCGGCTGAAATAAAAAAAAATTGTTTGCTAAAAACAATATTAACAAATTTAATACCGATTAAAGATAACTCAGTATAGATAACAGTATTTCATCACACGACTATATATTTTTTTATGTTTACGGAATAGCGAAGGAGCATACAATCTACCTGATGTTAAGTGGGCACTGCAGCACATAGACGTCCACGTCAAGCTTCAACTAAGACATAAGTCCTATATATGGTTGCACGTGGAGGCGTTCCTACTCCTGAGAACTAAGTTGAAATGCCTCTTGTCAAGTGTATTCCAGCTGAGTACATCCTTCAAACCGAAACACAGCAGTACTCACACTGCTACTTTACAATAAAAGCAGGTGCAGCGGTGGTGCGACAACAGGTGATCCTTCAACATAGGAGTATACCGCCATCAGATCATGAGCGTAGCCCTTACAGATACACTGAAACGAATTGAGAGTCTCGTCCTATATGAAGCCTGTTATATACACAAAGTTATTTGCAACTTACCAATCCACGACGCTTCATCAGACGTGGTTTTGATTCCTTCGGTGTTCGGGGACAAAATTTCTTGATTAAGCACAGATGGAAAAGCGTGCATTATACCACCAACAAACGAATGCAAACATGCCGCAGATAACACCAATACCTGAAGAGAAATGTACAAAATAGTACGAGTACTTGAGAAGAGAAAACAAAATTCATTAAATAGCGACAGTGAAGCAAAAGGAGCAGAGGAAGACTCTCGACGAAGTGAAAAGCCGCTGGGTCTACCGTTTAAGACAGTACCTCTCAGAGCGGTGGAGTCAGTGTCCAGATGTGAACTTCTACTACTAAGGACGAGTCTCAACTCGTTTATGTCCTACTGCTAAGACCGACTAAAGACTCTTTTTCACCAGTAAGACATGTATACGTAAGCAGTGCGAGAAGAATTGGAGACAGAACCGCTTAGAGCGGTGGAGTCAGTGTCCAGATGTGATATCCCGATTCTAAGCTTAAGTCCTACTGATAAGGACGAGTCTTAACTTATTTGTGTCCTACATCATAGACCGGCTTAAGACTCGTTACCAACAGTAAGATACGCATACGTACAAGTGGCGCGAGAAAAATTTAAGACGTAAAATGATAACGTTGAGCTGCCGAAAGTGTTAAATGATCGAAGCACAAATTTATAAACAAAATAAACGACCTGTCTATAGAAATACACGACATCGCCACGACACATGTTCTTCCGACTACAAATAAAATATTAGTAGATACCAATAAAATCAACCGCTTAGGTGCGTTAAATGGATTAGATAAGAACAATAAATTAAATTCTACACTTACTCACATTTAAATAGCTATCGGTTCACATAAATAATTGTCAAAATTAGAAAACAATTCATACTGGTGAAACTGATAATTTCATTAATGTTACAAGAGTTTGAACTACGTCCTGAAGACTAACGAATGACGGTTAACCAAGAGTTCAGGTCGATAGGATTTCGTTCATGCTTGAGGTTGAATACATTTGATGTTACTATAATGTAACATCTATTGTGAGAGCGAATAAATGAGTTTATTATAATATAATATCTATATCGGCGCGAAAGCGGAACTAATCGTAATAGCAAAATTAATAAAAATAATCAATCCATCAATTAGTAAATTAAAACTTATTTTAAATTTGATAAATTGTTGTCTAAAAATACTAATTACATTAATGATAAGTCGATAGACAAATAATTGGGAAGTTGCTAAACCTACCTGTAAACGATGTACTTGTATCACGTGAATGTTTTGAAAAAATACGAGCGAATGAGCGAAATAAATCGAGTCAGTCTAAATCTATCCTTCGGACGTTACGCATTTAAGATCGTGATTGAAGTTTTGCTGTAAAGGAATAACGGAAAACCACTCTGAGTATAAAAAAAGTAATGTCAGCAACGCTGACGACACTCTTTTAAAAATAACCCTTAAGCTGTTTAGGCGTAAGAGGCACATTTCAGTAGCGTACACTCAATAGAATAGATATGATGGTGGTAGAGTACCTATTTCTGCCGTAAAGCAGCGAGCGAGAACTGTGGGAACTGCTGCTGTTTCTATTTTAAGGGTGCGATTAGGATAGGATACTGGACAGGAGGCATTCCAACTTAGTCCTCAGGAGTAGCAACGCATCCACATACAACCTCAGATGTGGATGTCCAT
>DWKW01001570.1:0-12442 GCA_018250115.1 Doberes anticus | reverse complement strand
AAGTCACTCTCAATATTTGTATCGTAATCCACCTTTTACGTAAACCTATTTTATTGAGTTTGTGTCGTCGGGCCGCCGATCCCGTGTTGTACGCCACACTATGCCACCTGATTAATTTCCATCCATCCATCAGCCTTTAGAGGTCCACTGCTGGACATAGGCCTCCCCCAATTAATTTAATTCACAATAATTTTATGATTTCAGTTGTTTTACGAGATCCCTCTGTATTTGCTGTGTATATACAAAATTACACAGATTTTGAGTTAGTTTGAGAGTGGGTCGAAATCAGTTTCAAATGGATCGGCCGGAACAAATGAACGATCCGTTGGCCAGTTTCCGGAACTAGGGCTGTATACGGTGGCACTAAGTATACAGGCAATAAGGATTGTACTATACTATTGATACGGATATAGGCAAAAGTTTTTAAGATTAGACTTTATTAGATTAAAAGTTGATAAAGTAATCATGCTACTTATAATTATTTCTGTAAGGGTTTCTTCAAAATATTTTGTTGATTTTTCCTACAATAAGTAAGTTAACTTACTAACCTAAATTAATTCAGGCACTACAACAGTTTAATGATCGTAGAGGCATAGTGCAGTGGACTTACCTAGTGTCGGAAGTGCGGATTGGCGGACTTCACATGCCTTTGAGAAATTTATAGAGAACTCTCAGGCACGTAGGTTTCCTCACGATGTTTTAATTCCCCATTAAAGTGAGTGATAATTAATTGATAATACGCTCATAGTTTAGAAATTTTTGAATAGATATTTCGCGAAATAGAGTTACGTGCCGGGATTTCAACCTCGACCCTATGTAGCGGAGTCGAGATACTTAACTATTAGGCTATCACTCACTTGATTTACTACCGTCTACTAATTAGGCATTGAAAAAATAGATACTTTATCTAAAGTACGGCTCCTAAAGAAATCATACGGTAAATCATTTCAGTGTACCGACGCCACATTCGACGGTGGAATAAAATAGGTAACGTATGCGTATTTGCGATTCGGTCCACGGCTGCACTCTTCCTGATTCCATTTGGGAATTACTCTGTCGCCACAAACTCGCAAATCGGGACTTTCATTATAATGCCAGATAGTGCATTAGATTCGCGGGCTTGTTACGAAATAAGTTTACCGAGTTCTTTGAACATATGTTACGTATTGTACGTGTGTATCTTTTTTTAAATTTGTCTATTGTAAAGGAGTAACATCGAGGAGCCTGTACCTATGATTACCCGATGTTAAGTACACTTACAGCCCATGGACATCGGCATCCAAACTAAATTAGACCCTAACGAAGATCCTTTGCTACTTCTGAGATCAGCCACGCAGGCGACCCTTTAACAAAAGATCACTATCGAGATTGATCAAATTTCTCTATGTGAATAGGAGAAGCCAATATCACTTTATGTTTCTGATGTAATTATAGGATGCAAGTTCCTTCTTGCGGCATTTCATTTTGCGACGGTTTTAGTGTGGTTTGGTCTAAGATAAGACCTGTCAATTATGATCAACAAAAATTTTCAATTGCCTTTCTATTACCTAACTCAGGTGAAGGCAAGTGGAGCTGCCAGCGCCAATAAAACTTGAAATCCCTTGACAACATAAGAATTCTAAGCGTGTGGCGTCCGAATAAATAACATTGACAGGCGCCATAATAGCTTTTTCACTGGTCAAAAGTAGGGTCACGTTATCCCATTATTGTTTCTGAGAAATTGTTACAGTTTTGAGGAGTGACCAGACCATTTTTCTTCCCAGTATTCGGTTGGAATGAAAAATTTTCAAGTTGCGCTCCCCGAGGTCCCCAGGGTGTCGTAAAAGTTCGCCGGACGCGGGACAGTCCTCGGCGCGACCGCCGCCGCACAATTTGTCATATTCATATGTTAACGTATCCGTCTTTTCTTGCAAAAAGTGGATAACTTAATTCCGGCAGGCGCGCGTTATTGGGTTTGCGGACATTCAAATTTCGCGTCTTGTTATGGTAATGCAGGTGTTGTCTCGCCTCGCCTGTGACGTTTGGGGAAAAGATTCGCGTTTTATTTGCAACCTTGTTTAGATGTTGGATTTTATTTTTAACCAAACAAAATATGCTAAATAGATTTTATTCAGATTATTTTGTTCGGATGCCTGTTATTTTAGATTAAAATTGAATTTCTGAATAATTTATCTACACTTTTAAAGCTATTTTCCGCTAATATGATCAGATTTTGAAGTTCTATTTTTTGTATGATTTTTTTTGTATACCTACTGAGCGAGTAGAGGACTCAAAAGAATCATCATTAAAGATTTGATCATGGAAGTACAACTCCTAATTCTGCCATTAAGTGTGGTTAATTTCAGTTCGAGTGATTAACTTCAGTTTATATGATACATCTCTAATTTTTCTAATTTTTCGTGTCATTTTACTCGCAGAGTATTTTGACCACAGTCCACCAAGCTGGCCAAGTGCTGTTTGGTGGAAATGTATTAGAAATTAATTACCACTTGCATTAACGGTGAAGAAAACCTCGTGGGAAACTTTCATGCCTGAAAAGATTATTTTGTTTAATGATCGGTACACGTGCTACTATTCATAGTTAATAATAAATCCTTTCTAAAAAACTTCACAATTCATAACACAATCTCGAATCATTTCGCGTAAATATGGAATACATATTCGTCTCCGGCGATCCATATTCGGATAGCCAAGTATTAGGTAATTAAGCGGCAGATAGACCCTTGTCAACTTAATTAACTGGCAAAGGCCAGGCGCTGTCAAGGGGTTTATGAAGCCGCCACTTATGGCATGATTGATCGTAAATAATTGTATTGCTTTTAAGGTGTATATCGGATGTGATTTTATGTTCTACGTCTCGACTTCAGGATATGAAATCTACATATCACAACCCTTCTACAACAAATTCTTCTACAAAGGACCAGATTTAGGTGTATTTAAAATTGAATAGTCGATATTTATATTTCAATCAAATTTTTCATAATATAACAGTACAAATGTTTCTGAAAGGTATTCTGAAGTAAATTCTGAATCTGCCTGAAGGTTCTTTGCTTTCCACTGCTGCGCCAATTCCCGTCGCAGAACAGCGAAGGAGTAGCGAGTATTAAAGACATACACAGAATTCAAAAATTTTAATTTTAAGGATTTTAATATTTAATCACGACAGTGAGTAGAGGTCTGAATATTGAATCTTTAAAAAGTGAATTTGCAGTTTAAAGAGTTCTAGTATTCAAAAAAATCTCTAAAGAAAATAATTAAATTTATTAGAACCACCATACGTCGCTACGTATGCTATTGCGCTACACATACACTGGTACATCATACCGTTATAAATCCTGATATTTGAAGTCGTTTCAATGAAATACAGCCGTTTACAGCAACATTTGTATAAAGGATGAAAATAAAAACAATAATCCGATACGGCTGCTCCCTGAGGGCACATTTTCGCCCCAATAATACTTTTTATCATATTTATTGACTGATAAATGGAAACGCAGTGTCGAGTGCATTTGTATGTTGTTCTTGACATTGTTTTATTTTATTTTAGTGATATTTTGTTTTATCCTTTGTAATTTAAATATTTACCTTCGTTATGTCGAAGGCAACCTGTAGGTCTTAATTTAAATGCTTAAAATGAAAACAATTAATTCAGAAAAAAAAATAAACGTCCTATTTTAATTAAACAAGTTCTAGACCGTCGAAGAGAAACGTAAGATAATGTAAAGGTTTAGATAACTAATGACATAATATCTTAGTACCTGGAAATTTAAAATATCTTGACGACAGACGACACTCTTCGAGTGCAATGATGGTCCAGTGCGCATTAGTGATGATCTTCTTTCAAATTGTTTTGAAAAACTCTCGGGCCGGTAAATTTACTCACGACGTTTTCAATCAACTTCAAACTATCTGAAACATGATAAAAAAAGTCATACAATCTAAATAGCAGAATGCAAAATAGCAGCATATGCCTAGGCTACCAAAGGGCCGGGACGCCGTTATTCAAACCTACACGGCCTAATAAGAGTACGTTAACGATCAGACTTGGATCGATTTACATACCGAAACAGCTATGTAGATCGATCCATTGAATAACAGTAATATTACATTCAACGAGAAAATATTGTCACACGACATACACTTATCGCGGCGTCACGGCACAGAGTCCCATATCAATACACTTCAGCGAAACCAGAGAAAATAGATTCTGTTTATACAAAAAGCAGGTGCCTTTGAACACAAAGCACTAGCGTATCCCAAGTGGCATTAGCAAATAACACATATCGTATGCGTATCGGGTGAAAGCGCGGGGAATTCAGATTTCCATCCGTTCACGACTCGAATTTCAAAGGGTTTTTTCGTGAAGCGATGTATGTGGGTAGCGCTGACGGTAATGAACTAAGAAATATATCGATACAATTGCTTTTACTTTTATAGAAGTTCAGTTGTTTTGTCTAATCTTATTGCTTGCTTTAGGTTTCGATTTAGTAAAGTATTTCGAATAGCATTTTTTTTTTCTTAAAATTGCTTTAAAAAAAAATACTATTATTAAAATAAATATGGAACGCTTTGTTGTACAACTGATAATATACATGAAAGTGGCACAGAATTATGTCGTAGACTTGGCTACGACTTCACCGCCTATTTGTGCTGTACACAGTGATGTGGGCATTGCTGTATTTTGGATTGTAGGATGTAGTAAGGAAAACTATACTGGACAGGGGGACAACTGTGTCCTCGGGAGTAGCAACGCATCTGCATATGTTCAATTTCAGATATGTCTTCAGTCTCCTGTTTGATTGCATTACCATGGGTTTCAGTAACTACTTAACATTAGCTGGCCTAAATGCCAGTTCCCTACATTTTAACATAAAAATACGGATTGAAAAAAAAATATTTAAAACCAAAGATGCAAGACCAAAGAAACCGTAGAAAGCTGCAAGAGTTTAAGTAAAGCATTAAAATTTCACCCTTAAATTCAATTTGACACTGTGGCACGTCTAATATTTTTTTGGTAATTGGATGGGATGCGTCAGTAATAAAACTGTAATTAAAAATAAACTATTTGATACAAGCAAGCCTCCCTGAGGGTGCATACTAAGTAGGCAGATAAGGCGCGCATTTGTTCACTATACTCAAATAAACTATTTGAATTTATAACTTTTAGGCGGCTTGTTTTATTGGGCTGAGCGTAACCCTAAATATGTCTGACTAGCTTTTTTCATCGTCAATACAATGTTGAAGTGATATAGGTAGTTGGAAAGAAACATACAAGAAAAATCTTTTCCTATGGAAAATAAGAATCATTTTAATCACAAACTTATTCTAATAACAACAGCTATACGAGATTAGAAAGGTAAAAGTTAATAATAAAGGTATAATTCGATATTAAGGAAATGATATATATGTATGTAGGTAGGTATATCTAGTAAAGTTTTATTATTGAAACATACTCGTAAATGTAAGTTATTTTGTTCACCTGAAGGAGTCATCAGAAAGTATAAAACAATATACAAGTGAATGTACGGGTGGAGCTACAGGTAGCGAATTCAGTACTTAGACTTTATTTGCATTTTTTCTCCATTAATTTAATGCATTATTCGTGTCAGTATACTTCCAAATCGTGATAAGACATAGGCGTGAATCATTAAACCCTTTATTAACATCACTTACTCATCCAAACCATTCGCCTTTAATTTAGTAAATTTGCTATATTAAGTCCACTTACTCCACACCCAGTGTACCGTACACACGGGAGCATTATAAGCCATGGTGTACATTATAATAACTTATTACAACATAATTTATTATTCTGTCATTACCATGACACGATCGCGTGTCCTCCCGTCATAAGTTAGAGTCATCTAGTCCACCGTCGTTAATTTCATTGGATTATAGTGACAAAAATTCTGTTTACTCAACGGTGGCGTTAAAACGACGCCACAGGATCTAATTTTAAGTAATAAGCCCAGTAATGATAAGTATGGTAATGAGCTGAAGTTAATTAATTTGTACGAAATGCCTTTTAGAACGGTTCCCGCTGGCTTTTCGTGTTCTGATTTAGCGATAACATAATATTTGGATTACAGTTTTGATTAACGTTTATCACTACGATCTCAACTATAAAGGTAAGTGACAATCACACTTTAATGTCATCTGCAAGATGTTTAAATGACTAAATTTTAATTTCGACCTACTTTTACGGATTTCTTGCTAGAACACAAGTTTCATATTGATCAAACGATAGGATTTTTATTTACTAACGATAACGATAATACACTTGACGCTGAACTATGGTTTGGATGCTATAAAATATTACGAAAAATAACCCCTACCTAACCCAGTACAGTTAATAGTTAGGGAATATTTTTTAGTCGTTCATTTCACAGTTCAAACCAATTCGTTATAGGAAAATGACTGACAAAATATGATGGTTGTAAACGAACGCTAGGTGAGAGCCACGTCCGTCGTAAAGCAAGTGAAAAACGAGCGGTCCGCTCGAATCAGGCACGCCGTCAGTTACCACAGCTTATTGATATTACGATGCCGAATGCCTGTGTGGTCACCCTACGGTGTTATAAATGAGTGATGTCCATCGTATGTGCATTAATTTATCACCAAAACCTTCTTTACATAATTCTTTCCTAGCCTTCCTTCCCTCTTTAGTTGTTTATAAGCATGTAAACTTCAGGAAAATGCAAGTCACGATTGTTAGGAGAAAAAAAGGAGATAGTATTTTAAAAAAACATTATTAGAATAGTAAACGTACATGCAGGCTACCTGACATTTAGTGGTCACTGCGGATCATGGTCATCTATATCCAACCTTAAACATGACAGAAGTGATTTCAATGCCTTAAACATGAAGCCTATGATTGATTTATTGATGACTTCTCTGTATTATTTTTTCTGAGGAAATAAGTCCAATATATAGGAAATAAATCTATTTTTAGAAGATAATGGTTATAAGTAATAATAATATTCACAACACATCTGGTAACAAATTATTGATGATGGTAGGTGGTCTTATGTCGGCCTGCGGTGTCATCACCGTTATTTGATTTTGATTTGATTTGATTTGAAATTAGTCCTCAGTAGCAGCAGCACTTCCACATACTACCTCAGATAGGTCTGATGAGGCTGTCCATGGTATACAGTGACTACTTATCATTATGGTATCTTGCATACTAGTTTGCTATTCTGTTATAAGACAAATAAACAACCAAGAAAAAGCGGGAAAGTTTCGTTGAGCTCAATTGTTCCAAAATAATCCCGACAGATTTGAGCAGATAAACGCATTATTGGAAAAAACTTTTTTACTAACAACAATTCCATTATATATTTGTAAGCTGTTTAGCTAATACCTAGCCATTACGATAATTTGTAACCTGCCAGTGTAAAATAATTAAGTATCTTATTAGTTATGGCACACCCCTTTTGGCTGAATGACAAAAAACGTATTAGACAATAGGTAATTAAAAATGATGGCTATATTGTACATCATAATCACAAAAATATACGAGTAATTTCAACCTGAGTGACATAATTGTTAGAAGTTTCAGTTTTTATATCATTACTACTAATATGAATAATGCTCGTTATAATTGTAGCTCTGTAGCTATATATATTTTCAGTTATGAATATGCTACTGTATCTACATATATCTATGTATTTTACGTGTGTGAATCTTTTAAATTTTTATCTAATTTTATACAATTATACATTGACGGAATAGCAAATGAGCATGCAGTCCATCTGATGTTAAGTGGTCACTGCACCCGTGAACATCCACATCAATCCACAACTTGGACGAAGTCCTATCGAGGTTGTATATGGATGCGTTGCTACTCCTGAGGACTAAAGTGTAGTCCCACCTGTCCAATGTCTTCTGACTCACCACACCCTAAAATCGAAAAGCAGCAGTGCGAAAACTAAATGTGAGTAAAAATAGGCGCAGCGGTGTTGCCACGCCAGGCGAGCGATGGACATGAAACTGTACAACCGTCAAATAAGTATCTCACAACGTAGGCCTTGCAAACATAATAACATGTCACTGTGTCCACCCTAACGAATTGCCAATAAGTTGACAATTTACCATGTCCAATACCGTTCACGTTTTATTTTTCGTGCAAACAAAACACCCCAAATTGCCAACGATTGCGAGACAATAACAGGTAAGCGTCTCGTTACCGACACGTCCTTATTTACTTATTGTAAACTCACATGACAGGTGCCGTAATGGACGAAGTAACATGGCGGGTGCGACCTGCTGTGAATGGCAAAGAGTAACAATAGTACAAAATGGAATATCTGCATAATAACATAATACGTTTACCAAATTATATTACTATGTAGATATAACATTTAACTTCTTCGTACTTCTGTATTCTCGACGTCATCTCAATCTCATTATTATAACCATACAAAAAGATATTATAGGAATATTATGGGAAAAACCTTACCAGATCTTTACATCGACCAAAACCGTGGCCGGACCGACGGTAAAGCATAACAATTTGTTAATACGTTCTAGAGTGTACTAGTTAGTACCTGCAAATATTTTTAATACGAAAATCGGTAATCATAGATAAATGTTATGTTACTCAATCACGCAAAGATTACGCACTAATATTAAGAAGTTTGCTATCGGGAAGACTTGAACCCTGAAAAAGAAAATAGGCTAGGTTTGAATGAACCATGTCGTTGAAACAGAACTTGAACCGCGGAACTTTTTCATTACTCATTAATAGAACTTCGATGCGGAACTCTAGTAGGTATAATTATAATTAACTAAACTGCTTAAAATGGCCATTCTCTACATTTATCTATGACAGAACGTTGAACGTGGACCTCTTGGGAAATCGGCTGTTGCCCGCTAGTTGCGGGTGCGCGACGTAACCCGGCAGCGGTGCCTATAACTGTAATTAATTAATTATCGATCCCACTTCATATTTCATATAGTAACTGTATTGTTGTAGGGCTTAGTTTATTGTCATTAATAAAAAGGTATTTCAGCTAGGCCATTGGTATCATGGGCTAGGCAGTTGGTGCTAAACTAATTTCTTTATTGAAATTGTAAATGTAAGTCATGACAAATATTGAGACCATTTCAAGATCTTGCTGAGTAAAGTGAGTGATACCCTATCCTAGTATACAAAATTTGGAACAAAAACCTTTTGTCTAATAACCTTGGCACCTATTAGAAATGGATCCATTCAAACTTATACTTTAAAATGACAGCGACCCAAAGTATTCGAAAGTGAACAAAAAATCAATGTTTCTTCATTTCTTTTTTCTTTATTTTTATCGAAGATCCAAAATTTTAAAAACATGTAAAAAAAATTTGGAAAATTAAATGACATCTGCTTATCAACCACCGCTAACTGCTGCTGCATAAGTGTCTAAAGTGAATAAATTTCAGTATTAATTACTATCTTAAATAATACGTCTGAAAAACTATTCTCATGTTAAAAGGACGTAAATATCCCGTTTTCCATACAAAACATACATACTTCCTGCTTCACCTACGCAGTGGTCGTGGTAAGTGGCACTGCGACAGACAGACAAACCGATAATGGAGCGTGAACTCTCCAGGCGCCGTCTGAATGCGACTGTAATGCCTTGCGCTGTAACCCGAAGCTACGGTTCAACTGAATGTTGTTTAGTTGAAAATGGCTTTGAATTATGTAAAAGTTCAAACATGTAGGTAGGTGCCATGCTTTTATGAGGCATAGAAGTTGGCTACTACTGCATAAATGCAGCCTATATTAGGCGTTCTCATTTTTTTTTTATATGATCAGAATAGCAAACGAGCATGCCTGATGTTAAGTGGTCACTGCAGCCCATGGACATACACATCAAACCTCAACTAGGACGGAAGACCTATCTGTAGTTATATGTGCATGCTAATCTTTAGAACTAAGTTATGCGTTGCTACTCTTGAGAACTAAGTTGAAGTGCCTCCTGTCCAGTTTCTGCTGCCTGCCTGCCTGTAGAAATAGGTGCAGCGGTGGAGAACATGACTAACATAACATAATGTTCTGACATAACTAGTCCTGAAATCCAGAAGTCCTCAGATTAGTCGTACTAACATTAAGGGGGACTAAGGTAGAATTTAACTTGTCTCTGTGAAATGTACCTTTTCAAACCAAACCATAGCATTGCATGCAGGTACTGCTGCATAAAGGTGCAACGGTAGCTCTCCCACGAGCAAGCCTTGTACGTATTATAACAGAATACCACGTACCACCAAATAACGTTTAGAATTGTGGCATTTAGGCCACAAATTTGTTTACTAAAGGAATTCCAATATAATTTCAAGGTACGATATTCTCCAAGTAATCTTTCCGTACACGGAACAATATACGCGGCGTCTGCGTCAATTCCCCGTGCTCGTAACGTCTAATTCCCGCCGACTTACACACATCAGCGTTTTCGATACCGTGTTGTACCCCCTTTATGCATAGAGCAGTAACAATGTAGAGATTTTTTACATGTCAGTTTATTTTATCATTGAGTCTTTTTTATGATAATAGTTTCAGAGCGAAACCTAATACGAAAAATTATATGCTACTCACATATTTGGCTTCAAATAATTTATTAAAATTATCACGTTACATTACTCATTTCAGTAAAAGAATAATCGATAACCATTTTAAACTATAAAAGCTCACCATTATCCACCAGAAGAAACGTATTAGTCACGGTCAAGCCTACCGCTGTGAACCTACATTAATTCAAACTAATATATTAAAAAAAAATACAACCTCACTCTATCAGGTTTTTACTCTATGCATTCCTTTTTCCATTTACACGGAACCGCACAAATATTGCAAACTAAACGGGAGCTAGCACTATTTACAATTTGACCGCGCTCCGTCAGGGCACATTTGGTCCGTCGTTAGGTTGCCAATGTTTATATTGCTTGTGCGCGATCTTACGTTTTTATTGCCACAACACACGGCGATATTATTACAAGTAACGGTTAAATTTGGTATGGATTCGGTAGGTTCATACGGAAACGTTTGCAATATAAAAGGAGCAGTGTCAAATTGTAGGGGATACTTTTAATATGCGATTGTAAGGTACATCACTTTTTATTATATTTTATTTTAATGAAGTAGCAAACGAGTATGCAAATGTTAAGGCTGCCTTATGTTAAGTGGTCACTACAGGTCATGAACATCCGCATCCTCAAACGACCTGTTGATGACCGAAGTCCTATTTGAGATTGTTCCCGGATATATTCTGCTCCTAACGTCTAAGTTAGATTGCCTCCTGTCCAATGTATTCTGGATGACTACACCCTTCAAACCGAAACATACCAATGCTTACATTGCTGATTTGGGGCAGATTTAGGTACAGCGGTGGTGTCGTAACAGGCTGGCCATCGACATAAGACTCTTAAACATAATTATACATGCTACGAATTATTGTAGCACCATACCTACTAGTTTACTTGACGTACAGGATTTTTTAAAGAAAAAATTTAAATTAAAATATCGACCTAATTATAATCTATAGCAACAAAGTTTTGTTGTTATTTGGGGAGTTGCCCAATGTCTTATTTCATGTAGTTTTTGGTGAGATAACTATTTGATAACTTTAGATTAACAGTGTTTGTTATTAAAGGAATAGCTAACAAGCATATAGGTCATCTGATGTTAAATGGCCACTGTAGCCGACGGACATCCACGTCCAGTCTGAAATCCTATCTGCGAGTACTAAGTTGGAATGCCTCATAACCGTAGTCTACCTAACGACATCGGTCATACCGTAACACAGCAGTACAAGCACAGCCGCTTTACGACAGAAATAAGTACGGCGGTGGTGCCGCAGCAAACCTTCATGTGGCTTCGAAGGCTGTACTTTCATCTAACAATAACATCCAATCCGAGACCAAATAGTTAAAGCGATGACAAAGTAAACGCAAATTATCTAAGATTGATAGAGTTTTCATAGAGACAGACCCATACTTTATTCAGAGCATAGCGGAATATGTAAGTAAAACTGATCAGTGTAAACACGAACATCAATTTGATCAAGTTAGCGCAAATTACGCGAGAATGTCCAATTAAGTGCGTCAAACGTTAGTCAGTGGCGCGTGACGCGTTTAGGAGCGCGTGACAAAAGTGAATATTCTCTATCATATCTGAATGCTACTGTTAGAGTACTGCGTATGAGTTTTCTTAAACACTCGTTCGTCCGTATCAATACGTTTATTGAATGTATCATATTTATCAAAAGGTAGTTAAGTGAATATGAAAACAAAAATTGTGATATATTTTTCTAGAAAATATTAATCCTTGTAACCAATAAGCGATCAGCGTTGCTAGACTGTCGTCACTTTTATACTTATAATTGATTTAATATGCTATCTTTCCTCTACTCTGATTAATTTCTAATATAACAAAATTAATTAAAGTATTACTGTAAGTTTTACT
>DWKW01001569.1:0-12445 GCA_018250115.1 Doberes anticus | reverse complement strand
CTCTAGTAAAAAGTGACAGTTCGTCCGCCGAAAGATGCTTTTTTAGCCACGGTGCGAGCTGCGATCGATTCGTGGTTTCCCCACCACCTACTTCGCACCCAGCTAATAAAGCTGACGTCCGTATAGGATCCAATGAGTCTTTTGTCGAATACTCGCCTGCGGCGGCACCACCACTGTATTTCTAAGAAACACTGCCTATCTAGGCAGAAGATACTGGTCAGGAGGAATTCCAGCTTATACCTCAGGAGTACTGAATGCATACGACCTCAGATAAGACTTCCGTCCTAGTTTAGGTTTTTCATGTTTTGTGGATGTCCATGAACTGCATGGTGACCACTTAACATCAGGTGACCTGCATGCTCGTTTGCTACTTCATGAGAATAAAAAGAATAATAATAATGTAACCAATTTTCATTCTAGGTGCATGTAGCAGCCACCGCGACCGCTGAAATATCATCGAGTGCCCCATCATAGTATAGTTTTATAACGCGTCCTATTTTAAGTTAAACTATATTTACTGTACAACCTAGGAACAAATTCGATGACCGCAATCTCAAAGGTTTTGGCAAACAGTTTGTCTTCATGCTTTAAGTTTTGTATGTGTGTGCTGCATATGTAGGAAGTGGGCGTGAGTAATTAGATTGTTGGATATAGGGTTTGTAAGTTTGAAGCGTTTCCGAGTTATGATTGTCGTGTTGGATAAGGATAGATGGGCGTAGGTTAACGGTAAGGGAGATCCGGAATGTTTGACAATCTTTCTCAAATTGCTATTTTTCCACTAGAGAGACACCTTATCTTATAGTCGCTTTTTTTGGTCTGTTATAGCCAAAAACCGACTACTCTATTGGATTATTTGGTTCTTTCAATGGAATATGTTCTTTTTTTATATAATTTTTTATTTATCGTAAGATATACAATACGTGCAAAAACACTGAGTTACAACGAGAACGCCAAAAAAAGTGCTGCCACCTAGTGTAAAAAACATAGTTAAATTTGGTAATTTCTCTAAGTTTGATTAATGTAGTCTGTACTGTAATACACTGTAACGGAATGGTTTCTGTACATTGAAGATATTTTTTAAAAGCTGACTGATACTTAGTTGTCTATGAAACCAAAACATTTTTCATGTTAATTTTGGTTGCTTGCTCAGTTTGTACGTTTGTTTGCCAACAACTTTAAAACGGCATATTCAATTTTAATTAAACTTTTACAGTTTAATCACATTACTTTAATACATTGAACAAAATCGGTAGTATTCACAATCATGTTTTTGTGAAATCAATTGTTAAATATTGAATTATTTTAGTGCGAAGTGTACTACTAACACTTGTGGGGTTGAATTGAATAAATAGATTTAAAACGATTTGTTCGTTACACTAATGGCAAACAGGCAGTTGCACAACCTGATAGTAAGAAGTCACCGTCGTCCGGACACGAGTAACACAAGTGGAGTCGCCAGTGTGTTGTGGCTTTGTTAGGAGGGCCTTTTATGAAACCCCATATCTTGGTGCTCCACAGATTTTTTTTTCTTATTTTTGCCTATCCTTCGTACCCGACGATATGTATTTTTAATTGTTTTTTTTTCTTTTATATATAAGTTAATCCATCTTTGCCCTGCAAAAGCAAAATAGGCGCCAGGTGGACAGATGACCTGAGGAAACCAGCGGGAAACTGCTGGGCTCCGAAGGAGCAGGATCAGGCTGAACGGCACTGGTAAGGGGAGGCCTATGTCCAGCATTGTACCTCCAAAGACTGACGAATGCATGGATATATCCCTGCATATACATATATTTACAATATTTCAAAACAAGCTTGTAAATTTTATTATATACTTAACAAATAAGCAATAATTACATTAGTGCTACAATCGGGAATATTCTAGATCTTGCTCGAAAAAATGTCGGACCTCTCTTATCGTTTTCATAGATTAGAGAATTGTCAAACTGTATTAATGTTTTGTGTTGTGATGTCGTTATTCTGTGATCGGTATGGAGCGTGCGAGCGAGAGAGGAAAGCTTCTGATTGGTATTTTTATAGCATTAGTTTCTATTTTACATGGAACGAACACAGTTTATTTCTGTAGACTGTCTCAAATGTTAACATGTAGTTCCTTATTTTTTTACTGACCGTTCATTGTCCGAAGTCGGTTCATATTTCTTTCGTTTTAAGGTCCTAGCTGTAATATTGATGTCTACTGTATTTTCCCTAGAAACAAATTACTCTTATGTATCACAAATGTAGCATATGATTGTAGGTTTTTCTTTTCACCGGTTAGAGAAACCACAGCCTCAGTTTAGGTTATGACTCAAAATTTTCTTTGATTATTTTCGTCGGATTAAGGATAGCCTTATATATAATCGAAACGCTTAACCAGTGGTGAAGTAATTATAGGTTCTTTTTTTAATAATAATCTTACGTAGAGGCTGTGGTGGCTTTAAAATTGCGTTTATAGGAGCTAGCACAAAATGATTACAAAGATGAATGTAGAAGGGTTAGACCAAGTCTCCGAGGGTTGACTGCTGGAGATTGCCACCAGGCATTAGTTCGCCCTTCGTTATCTCTTAGGTTTGTAATAAAGGGCAAATAAATTAATGATAGAACTAATAAATAAAAATGAAGAGAAAAAAAACATAATAAATAAAAAGTCTTTATATTAGGCTCGTCTGCGGCGGTGCCACGGCTCTACGTATTTCTGCCGTAAAACAGTAGTGTGCATGCTGTGTTTCTGTTCGAAGGTCGTGATAAGGCAGAAGACACCAAACAGGAGGCAATCCATCTTAGACCTCAGGAGTAGATACACATCCACACACAACCTTAGATAGGACTTCCAACAAGTAGGAGACTACTCAGTAAATCGATAAATATGTAATGAACAGAACAAAAATACAATTGAAAGCCCAAAATACAAGTCATTAACTTTCAACAATTATATACAAGTTTTGTACTAGCTCCTATCTAATGAACGCAGATAATGTTAATTCGAATGTTAAAATTTATTTATTGATCTTTTTAATTCCGGACAATATTAGTCCAATTGATTGTATTACAATTTATTAGCAATAAATTATTCAAATACTTATAATATTAAACATAGAACCAAATAAAATGAAACATATTTTTGTAAAAATGTTTATGTTCCTAAAATTCTTATATTCTCTATGGCTGACGTATATGCCCTAATTTTGTCGTATGTCTTCATTCATTGGTGGATAATTAAATAAGTAAATTTTTCCATAACTTTAAGGGAACTAAACGTGGAGGTAAATGTGGACGTATATAATAAAATATCGTAAATCTTAGTTTTTCTATTTCTTGATTAGCAGAAGTGTATGAATAGTGAAACTCCATTGTCGTCGATGATCAATTGATTTAGAGTAATGATGTGACCTTTATGATTTAAACTTAACACTTTACGATGGCGGCCAGGGATGGGCGGACGACCGAATGATCAGTATGACGGTGAAATTAGTAAAAATGTCTTACAAAAATCGGTCGTTTGCAATTCGTTAAGGTTCTGGTACAGTTAGTAGTTTGGAACTACTCCATAATGTTGTTTTGAAATTAAAAGAAGCTGAATTAGTTTCCAGTTTACTATCATAAATTTTTCTATTACATTTGTGCATGATTTATCATGTTTTTAATTTGGCCAATAAATAAAAAAATAAAAAATGTAGCCAAACTGTTAGATTATAACCAGAGGTGTTTTTATCACTTGTGGACAATATATCATTAGAGGTTAGTTGTGTAATTATTTCAATTATTCCACGAGTGTGTACAGAGGGCAGTTATCGATTACTTTTTTTTGTAATCGTCTATGGCTAACATTAATACAGGCACAAAATACAATTCCACTTTTGGACAAAAGCTGCAATTGTTGTAAGAGGGATTGCAGGGCTTCACTTCGATTAAGTTTAGCGAATATAGATATAATGTTTATGATCAACGAAGATAATAATATTTTCAAAGAATCCTGTGTTGTCTTTAAAAGGCGCGTTGCTACATGTTGCCATTTTGCAGAAAATCATGGTGAGACAGCAATTTGTACGAAAAATTCAAATGGAATAAATGGGACACAACAATTATTGTCCGCGCCGCTCTGCTATTGGTCGAATTTCTTAGAAAATACGTCGTGTCGCCGTCTGTACGTGCGCGTGAGAATGCCAAGCCATCCGCCTCATACTGACGTGTATAATTTAAACATTGGATACGCTTAATTCTCAATATGCGGTACCTGCACTTTCATTTTATAACGATATACAAATAACATTAGAGTTAGTACACGTGTAATATTGTAAGTATGTATTTTTACTTGCTAGTTATTTATTGTTTTTACTTTTGTAGATCAATTCGAACTGACTGCGCTAGGGAGATTAACATTATTAATTTAAGTGAACATTTTGCACCTTTAGTTTAAGAATATGTTGTAGTATACTGTGGTCGCCGTTTACACTGAACTTAGGGAAGCCTTTTTGGTTCCAATTGTTGGGGGGAGGGCTCGGTTTTACTAAAATGTTAGGCTTAATGCGAAAGGACTTATTAATCCAGCATTTTTAGTAAAGTTTGGCTTCGTTATTGATTTGACTGGAGTTCCGAGCGTGATTGAAATGTTTAAGATTCCTGTGGTGTGATGAATGAATGGTCATAGGTGGATACGAACGTAAAGCGTACTTTTAACTATTTCCATTCAACTGTTTTCTGTGTTGTTGGCGTCAATTTGTATTTACTTTTAAATGAAGATACTGTTAACGATTGTAATAGTCCGAGAGCTAGCATCATCCGAACTGACATTGTTTTTTGCAGGGCTCATATTTAGAGTGGGCATTAATAATATTACACAATTATTTCTTAATAGTATTACTTTTTTTAGTAACTACGTCATTACCTGAACAACGATATCCATAATCTAAACGTTGGTAGCTCCCTGACTATAATGCAACATAACGTAATTTAATCCATAATATGATCGACGTGAAATTATACAAGTGCTTCCAAGTAAACGATTTTTGGTATTCCATCTGTAATAGCTCTAGATTAAACTCCAATTATTATTAATAGTAAATGTAATCCACATAATTATCCCAGCTCCACAAGTTTGTGAATCCGCAAGTAGTTTGTGAATGTATTGTTCTTTTCTATGATACCGTAGACACAGAATTTATTGTGGAATTTTTTAAATCACTCTTTTTAATGAGTATTCATAATCAGTTAATTTTACAAATGGTAAAATAAATGTATTAGTTGTTATATTTATGCAAACAGAAAGTTATTCAATAGTAACACGGGCAGATAGTTGTAATAAATTGAAATAAGTTTTTGTCACTTTGCGTTTCATGAATAATTGTGATATGAAAAGTGTGGTATCAGCGATACTTAGCAAACTGTAAACAATATAACAACAAAACAAAAAACTAGGAGAAGAAAAGTGTACAATGTTGAAACTTAACTGAAAAAGGCTATAAAGTTTCAAGCAGAACATAAATATTTGAATCAATAGAGTTGGTCGTTGAGTAGCATAATGATGAAGGATAGTCCAGATTGTATACATGAAATGGATATTGAGTGAATTGATATCCAATACTTCGTACACAGGTCCATGTTATAATTAAAATGTATAGGGTATATTAAATTAAAAAATTATCGGTCGGATTAATTACACAAAAAGATAAAAAGAGTCGTATCTTCTCGTTCGTATTGCGACTAAGAAATTTAGCTAGAACTGTGTAAAGATAGAAGAATAAAATTAAAGATGGTTCGCTCTAGTGTTGGTATTGTAAAAGATTAAATGTGGTTTGTTTTGGTGTTAGAATTTAACGAAAGACTTTCATAAATTAATTAAAGGTAATATGTAAGGTAGTCTATTTTGGGTCGTTTTCTTGGTATTAACCCGATTTAGCAGGCACAAATGATTATTGAATGAATTGTATGACAAATAAAGGTGTCACTAGTACGTAAATTAATCGCATATTATTACGTACGTCATTTCAAGTCTCAATAATATCTATCGACAATCAATGAAAACGATAGATGGTAGCGTACTTGTGATACAATGTATGCTCGATCTGGTCTGTACTAGAGTCCATCATTAGAAATGGAAAAACGAATATTCTCCTAGTTCAGTCCTCTTTAGAGGCGTTTAAGTTACATTAAGTAGCTCACTAAAAATACTGTGATACATTAGTAATGATTTACATTGACGCGTGACTCAAACAAAATCATAAATTTTGTTGCTTATTGTAATTATTACAAACTTAAATTTAAAAGAAATGCATATCCACAGTTATTCGCATACGACTATTTGAAAATGGTGTATCGGCCTTTAATTTAATAGTAATTTTCACACCACTGTTGCTCTGTTCATGGTTTAAATGAAACCAAATATAATCTATGACTCATACATACAACTTACAATCGAAAATTTCAATACTAAAATGTGATTAATAATTTGCATTCTTAAAGCCATATTCGTCAAAGTTATGCGAAGATTTTACAATTTATTTTCGATGTCTCAATATTTTATTCGTCAAGATATTTTGATTGTATTCGTTATAGAAATATATAAAAAGGTCAATAGTAAAAATACATTTTACATCATGCAATGCATTGTATGTAAAATGTATTTTTCGATTGCAGTATTTAGGTGGAAAGTATTTCATATGCTGCAATTTTTTCATATTGTCAGTTTTACTTAGTACTGTCAGGTATTAAAAATGAAATATGCATTTTAAATTAAAAAATTTTGAAAAAGAAATCGAAATTGTGAGATCGTTATTGTATTTTGATTATTTATAAAACAATCTTACATAAAAAATGTAGAGAAAAGTAAAAAAAATAGTAAATTTGATTAATGTTTGCTGTCAGAGTGACGTAAAGTTCTCATGACATGAAATATTTTCTTCATGCCCTGTATATTTAGTTAACCTGCAAATAATCGATTTTAGCTCTGTCCTCGGAGTTCCTTTTGCCATAAAGTGCTGCCATGCAGTGCTGTCTAACTTTCTAAACATTTGGTCAGGCTTGACAGACGAGAGTAAGGTTTGCTGTTAAGATACATACAAAATTAAAAAGCTACCTCTTTGAATGCCTAAACTTTTTCTTCATTGAATGTCCAATACGTGTAATGATCATATTTAAATTTCTATTAAAAACTGTGAATTGACTTTTAATTCAAATTTATTTTATTGTTTGAGTTTTTTACCTATATATTTACATGCTTGTAATTATTTCATGTATCGTTGCAGTGTATATTTTCTATAAATAATTAAGCAACAAATGCATAAGTCGTAAGTAAGTGAAAGAAATTACTAGCAAAAGACCTACCACATGTGGCAACACTAATCAGTGTGAAACTTGCCAGTTACAGAAATTTGATGTTCGAAATGATTATTGCAACAATTTCAGGTCAGTAATGAAATCAGTATTGATGACATAGTTTATTAGTTGTCTGCGTTATGACATGCGTTTAATAATATAATTAATGCATTTTATAGCGTAAACAGTAAAATGTCTCATTTATTAAAGTTTAAATCTGCTAGTGTTTTAAAGAGTTCTATTATATTAGAAATGACTATAATACTTATAGTTATTTAATAAATATAATACTTATATTAGAAACGTATGTATCATCCCCAAAGCTCTGTATTGGGGCCAGTGTTATGGTTATGTGGTCACTACAGCCCATGGAGGCTGTAGGTCTATAAGAAACGTTTTGAAATGAGAGTATTAATAATGATAAGAAGTTATTAATAATAAAACATTACTGGAAGTAACTGTACCTATACCTAGTTATTTTAAACCTACGTACAATTTTTTTTGTTCGTAGTAGCTTTAGAAACTTCGTAATTTTAACTACTCATTGTAAATCTTTAAACGTTATCAAAGAATATTGGTAATTACAATAACCAAGAAAATCTAAAATTACATGCGCAGAATTACAAGCTGTAAGTGTAAGGTTAGCTAGTCCAAAATGTAAAAAAAACGAATATTTTGTATCTTTATAAACCAAAGTACAAATTTAATATTAATCAATCAATCAATAATAATAATAACCCAAAAAGATTGTACTGTTAACTTAATAAATATCACCGTACTCAATGACAGTAACATCTGCATATTATGTCACAAATTTGGCCAGTTCAGTTTATATCACCTCCTGCTGTGTTAAGAATAAGCTATATAAACACATTGGCTGAAAATCTGGAATGTTTATGTAGTATGTATAAAATAAATATTGTGAGCATATTAGACTTTAGAATTTTGTTGTAGTAATCTGAATCGATCCTTGCCAGTTACAATGGCCTAGCATTTCCCGAATTATGCCAATCAAGTACCTTTTTGTTTAAATTGGGTGATTGGGTGATTTCTGATAGATAATAATGGTATTGATACATAATACTTGAACTTGCATTGCATAAAAATCGGCAGATTATCGGCTACCTAATGGTGGGAGCAGACGAGCGAAGATGGATGATGAGTGAAAGTAAATGCTGCTGAATAGAAAAGTTTATCTTGCTACTATACCTTACACCTATAAATCTGTACTAACGTTTCGGTTGTTATTATTTTGTTATTACAACTACGCTAATCATACAGATAGGCCTACAAATAAAAAATAGCCAGTTGTAAATTCATATTTGTTACGCCCACTCATCATCATCAACCCATTTTTTTACTTTCAGAGACGGTAAGGTTTAGCCCATAGTCCAACAAGCTAGCTAAGTACCATTGGCGGACTTCACGTGACTTGCGATGCCTGTATTGTTTTTACAATGTTTTTCGTCACCGTTAAAGCTATTGATAATTTCTAAACGCACAAAATTCGTAAAATTAAAGCTGCTTTCCGGAATTGTAATCCTGATCCACCGGAGATAGAGATCGAGGTTCTTAACTACTAGGTTATCACTCGCTGCTCCATATAAGTTTCTAAGCCTTTACAATTTTATCTACATTTAGATTGTACAGTCCGGCGTAGCTACTAAAACGCCTACGTGCTAGCAAAATAACTTTACATCGATCCGAAGAAGCTGACCGTAGACGGTGGGGTATGTAGGTGTGGTAAAAATGCACCCACAGCATCCCTTCATAATATATTTATTAAACGCTTACCCCCAACCACCCCCAGCTCTTACGTAATGAAACTACAGCATACCTATAGAAACTGTGTTAAAGTCCATCGTTTGGTAATTTAAAAACGGATGGTATCAGCTTCTGTAATTGAATTGTATTTCGTTACGTTAAAATTTAAATAGTATTCTTCAAATTCTACAGAGCTAAGCGATATTCCTGTATTTTGGCTATCCATCGTCCTTTTAAATAAAACTGATTTAAAAGTAAGTACTTTAAAAATAATCGGTATTACACATTTTAAATTTTAGTTTCTTATTGTGTTATTAGTTCTTACTAACCCATTAGTGGCACATTACTGAGCTCGGGTATCCTCTCATAGACAAAATATGGTTTAGGACATAGTCCACGTTGGCCAAGCTCAGATTGGCGGACTTAACGTGCTTTTGAGAACATTTCGGAGAAGTCAGGCATGCAGGTTTCCTCACGATGTTTTCCTTTACTGTTAAAGCAATTATTAATTTCTTTAATACGCCGATAATTACGAAATATTGGACGTGCGTGTCGGATTTCGAACTCTGAACTTCCGCAGGGGATGTTGAATTTATTAACCTTAATTTTTATTCAGATTATCACTGCTCACACCTAAGGTTATTGACAAACTATCGAAAAGTTCAAAGAAGACTTTACTTTAGCGACTGTTACCTAAATATGTACCAATTAGACAGAGATCGACAGCTTAACAAAAAGAAAAAATTACGCCTTTCAGTTACATGCCAGGGATATAAAGTTTGTAGGTATTATTTACACTTAAATATCATCTTAACCATCAACCCGGTACTGTACAACTTTATTCCTTTGCAAACGGTGAAACGAATGATTAAAACATGATTTGAACCGTCTTCAAGATAAGAAGCAAAACATTTTTTTTACGAATTGTTTTTTTGGAAGTGTACATACATACATATATGCCCGATAGTGAGCCTCGTGAATAACTTGTAGAATGTACGATCGTTTATATATCTAACTGATCCAACGAAAACTCAAGAAAATGTGTAAAAGGTGAATATTAAGTTAAATATTGACTTAAGGGCTTAATTTTATTGTAAAAATGAGAATTTGAGCCTGTTGAAAAGAGCTATCTCAGATCAATCTAGACAACACACAGACCCCAAAGTCAGTTTTTGACTACATATTAACTTTTATTTTACGTAATATCTCAATATAGCACCGAATTTGCCGGTTGAACACTAGGATCTGAAGGCATTTATCCGGTTGTGCTTTAGCAAATAGACCCATTCTCTCGGCAGTCGTTGCACTTGTAAGGGAAGTTCCTCGTTGAATCCGTTCCTTCCCTGTTCCTGTATACGTTCTTAGACACATGAATCTATGAAACCTAATTTGGTTACGTGCCTACCTAAAAATGTAATTCCATGAATCTTAGATAAAAAGTTAAAATTTTCATAGAAATTAATCAACTTGTAAACCTTTCGTCACCAAAATATATTTTGGTGTACTTAAAGGCATTCTAAATCGCTTATGATAATGTAATGCAAAATTTATTTATGCTATATGAGGCTTAAAAAACATATTGTGGGTACTTATTTTTTATGAATAAAAGTGTTGAAGACTATCCAAGTCCAACTGTCGACGTCTGGCGTAACTATTGTCTACATAATTGTTTATTTATACAATTGTGGAAAATTATAAAGATAATGAAACAAAAATATTTTGTGGTATGAATGATATTTCGTAGTAGTTCTACTATGCCTAGGCCACAGGCCGAAGATAAAGCATCGATATTTGATTAAGATAGTCTCTATGACCTTTCTCTTTTTTTAAAGCACTGATTTTCTCAATTTCATTACCTACATTTTTGAAAACCGATAGATATTTTTGCCACTTTGTTTCAAGCTTCAATCGGTACCTAAACGGTTTTTGTCGTTTATCAAAAATTTTTTTTGAATCAAACTTCATTTATTATTATAGATAATTATATGTATCTGCAGTCCTACACTCATACGTCATTTTCTCGCTCTGTCGTGTATTTTGAACATCAAATTTCAATTTTTGTGTAATTTTTTTTGGTTTGCTTATTACAAATTCTTTGTCTTATGCATTGTTGCAATACATATTATCTATTTGTGGAAGTTTTGCGCTGCTGTTTTCTGAATACTATTCAGAAACCTATTTCTGAACGTACGTTAAGACAAAATACTAAATTCGTAAACTTGTTTCGTACCCATCCGTTTTCTGTAAGCACTTGTTTGTATGATGTGTTCGTTTAATATAAGTTAGAAACAGTTATTTTTACAATAAAAATAAGGACGCATTTTTAGTTAATAGCCTCTGTACAGTAGATATATAATTTGAACATAACGGGACATCATTCTCTAAACTTGTAATTTATGTGTAGAAAGGAATAAAACATTTTGAATAAAATCGCATCGTATCATTTGTATATAAATTATATAAGAAATAAAAAGTAATTTCAAATGGCGCAATGCGGTTAAGTGTTTACTGCAGCCCATGCAGGTACATCCACATTAAACCTCAACTAGGAGGGAAGCCCTATCTGAGGTTGTATGTGAATGCTACTCCTGAGGACCAAGTTGAAATACCTCCTGTACAGTATCTTTTTCCCACACTTCAAACCAAAAGCACAGGAGTTCTCACACTGGAGCTCTACGGATGAAATAGGTGGTGTGATGGTGGTGGTGGTGCATCGACGTGAGACTACCATCATCAAACTCTCTTCTAACCATATACACTCTTAACGTTAAGCGCAAGTCCGCACTATTTTTTCATTCAAAACAATCTGACGTCTTTTATACCGAACTTGGCTGTTTTTGACATTTAGGTTGTCAATTGAAGGTAAGTATGCGCGGATAACACGCATGTAAAACAGTACATTAATAATTGCAGGAGTCTCGCCAAATGGACCGATTTTGTAACACGCTGTGTGCTTTGTGTTTCATTATAATATATTCATGCGATGAATAACTTTATGCGTAATGATGTAAAATGTTAACAAAGAAAAAGGTAGGTACATAAAATTATCGGAAGCTGTGATGATTTTTTAGTCACGAAAGGTGCAGATTTTTTTTATTTTAGTGCAAGATGTGACTTGTCAGTTCTCTTGTGTTCTCACGGTAAAATTGAAGAGCTCGGGGCCAGATATGGATTTTATTCCTAATTTTAAACAGATCGACCTTGATTTGATCGATTTTGATTGTAATTAAATTTATTGGGATTATTTAGTATTAGTATATTTCGTTTGGACCTCTATTTATGACCAGCCCCTAGTTACGTCACTAAGTACCTACATGCTACAAATAAGGATGCGTATAATTATCTCCGAGGCACACGTGCCCATACAGTCACA
>DWKW01001568.1:0-12447 GCA_018250115.1 Doberes anticus | reverse complement strand
TGATTTGCTGTTTATTGTGTGGGCCCCAATAGAGGTAACATTTTCGTGAGCGGCTGGAAGCGTCGAGAGGTGCAGCAATAATCTCACCATCACCATTTATTGCCCCGAGATGTTGCCTCTATTGGGGCCCACACAGTGAACCACCACCTGCCTTAATTTAGATTGTTTTGTACTATGAACGGTCCATGAACATAAAAATCATTATAAGACTCAATCATTGATTATCACGAGTATCTTTACATAATGAGGATGCCCTCAAGCATAATTATAGCTCTAGCGACTCCACTCTGGCCGTCCGGCAATCCAGAGGTGGTAGCCTAATTCTCTCTAACCTAGCATTCAGGCCTATGGTGTCCCTACTCACCAAAGGCTCGCCAGATGCCTCCCTACAGGGATTATTATTATTATTGTATGTCTTTTTAAATCCAGGTCCAAGATTTTATGGAACCCGGTCATTTTAATATTGTTCAATTCAATACCCTGCCTTGCGTTTTGATGGCTATGTGGAATGAACGAAAAGAACAAAATGATGCCGTTTTTGTCTATAATAACAAGAGCGTATTGGAATACAACGTTCTGTTAAAATTTCAAATAAATCGACTTAAAGACTTTAACGAGCACAAACATACGTTGAATATTCATAATTATATTATTTGTAATATAATTTACATATAAAAGATGAAATAATAAATTTCGTACTCGATTTTGTAATACATCACTTTATTAGGTCATAGGATTCGATATCAATTTACTGAAACAAACCGACTAGTGATGAACCAACAAGGATTCTATTAAATGTATGTTCTAATTTTGAATTTCGCACCTATTTATGCAGTTGCACGCTCTTACATATAGCTCTCACTCTTTCGTTTTGACATCAAGTGACCGTGTATTACTTAGTGTTTGTTTTTGCTAGTTTTTTAATAAATTTTTAATAAAACCTGAGCTACATCATTTCATTTAACAGATTCCATATTTGCTATTTGAATGTACGGAACTCTAAAAACAAACACGCCTTTGTTAGCGAAGTATAACAGGAAACAGACCAACTGACAGACCGCTAATGAGTCTTTTTAATAGACATTCCGAGAACATTTGAAATAATTTTTTAAATTTAACTTTTTCAGGGCAGGTGGAATGCGACCCGGATTCGCGGCGGGCCAGCTCGCGAGGATTGATACCCAGGGCGAAGATCAAAAGCGTCAAGATGACTTTTGTTATTGTTTTCGGTAAGTGAGGCACATGTTTCATAGCGAACTATATGGGAGTAAGGATACATTTTCGCACAATATTTTTTGCCATGTAGTGCTATCTTGAAATTTCCATCCGAGGTATTCTCATCGAACCATGCCTCGATAGTTGATAAATGATGTTGATATACATGAACGGTGTTGATAAATGGTGCATAGAAGATACAATGCATAGGATGTGATGTATACGCTTTGGCTCCGTAGTGTTAATGTGTTAAAGTATTATCAAAATTTACCCCTCGAGGACCGGAATCTGAGAGCAGAATTTCTTACCCGACCCCTATGGTGCAGTGGTCATCATGCTGGTCTACCTTTTGGAGGATCCTGGTTTCGATTGCCAGAAATTTTAATGCTGAATTTCAATTTCTGAACCCATCAGCCACGACACAGGGATCCCTAGTGTGGGACTGTGAGTGAAGCGTTCCTTTTTTTATGTAAATATATTAGCAATATAGTATAGTAGTATAGTAGCCACCTGATGTTTAGTGGTCACTGCAACCCATGGATATCCACAACAAACCTCAACTAGGACGAAAGTCGTATGTGGATGCGTAGCTGCTCATGAGGACTAAGTCAGAAAGCCCCTTGTCCGGTGTCTTCAGTCTTACCACACCCTTCAAACCGAAACACAGCTGTTCTCACATTCCTGCTTTACGGCAGAAATAGGTGCTGTGGCAGCCCCTGCCGCAGGCGAGCCATCGACATAAGACTCTACCACCATCGAATTACCAATTACCTATGCAACGGTACAATTATATTACAACAACAATTACATCTAAATTGTAAACTTATATGTGACCTTTCTATATAGGTAACATAAAGGGTTGCGTCCTCTAAAAATTTACATCTGCTTAAAACTTTATCGAGAAAATACGTCTATCGCCTATTGTCTACGTTTTTAAGGAGGCCTGACCCAAAAGCTGTAAAAGTCGAAGTTTTATTAGTCAACTTTTCAATGCCCAGGAAGTTCTTTATTTTTATTGGCGTTAGCAACTTTTTATTGAGTGAAAACTTTTAAGCCCTTAATTTACATAGGAATGTACTGGAACTGGAGTACGACCTTTATAAACAACGATCCCTGTCACGTTTATAGTGCAATTTGACGACCCGTATGGCGCCGTGGTCAAAATGAATGGTCTGATGTTTGCAGGGTTCTGCGTTCGATTTCCAGTGGGGCAGAAATTTGAATGATAAATTCAGGTTTACCGCAATTATGTGCGTATTATGAATTAATTATCTCTCGCTTTAACGGTGAACCTCGTAAGGAAAACCGCCTGCGACTTTTCCAAAGCGTTCTCAAAGGTTCATCTCTTGGTTTTCGTCTTTGAGAAGACCCGTGCCGAGCAGCGGAACAATAATGAGTTGACAATAACTATAAGCGACGCTACAGTTGAACTCCAGTACTTACATACATGCAAAGGATGTCAAATTCTTCCTTCTATACTCCCTTCCTTCTACGACTCTTATATGAGCTTGAATTTATTCCTACAAAATGTTTTATTTTTCTCTAACTGTATTGTGACTCGTTCAGTAGTTAGTAAGCCGTAAACATGTTAACGTCGTACATCTAGAAGTATTCGTTTTAAAAAATATGTCGAGATAGTAAGCTTTTAAATTAATGGAGTGACAGAAAATTGGACAGACAAGACTATATTTTGTCGCGTTAAATAAGCCATCACTTCGCAGTTGTCACACTATCGGCGATCTAGCGAGAATCTTTTTTAAAGTTTCTTCTGTTAGGTTTGTTCTAGCTACACTTACGACTAAATGTATGAAATTCGACGTTGAAATGTATTGCGGGCTCGCTTGCGGCGGTACCACCGCGCCTATTTCTGCCGTAAATGTGAAAACTGCTGCATCTCGGTTTGGAGGGTGCGGTTAGGCAGAATACACTGGACAGGAAGCATTCCAACTTAGTCCTGTGGATGATGTGGATGTCCATGCGCTGCAGTGACCACTTAACATCAGGTGGCCTGTATGCTTGTTTGATATTCTATCAAAATCAATATAAAAAAAAGAAAAAAAATAATTGGCGTGTAACACAAGACAAGAGGCATTCCAATTTAGTCTTCATGAGTAGCAACGCATCCACATACGACCTCAGATAGGACTTTCGTCCCAGTTGAGGTTTGATGTGGCTGTCCATGGGCTGCTGTGACCACTTAACATCAAATGGCGTGCATGCTCGTTTGCTATACTATTAATATAAAAAAAAGTTCGAGCTGAATTAGCATGAAAATAACAGCGATCAATGGCCTAGTGGTTAAGAATCGCCACTTCCCGCTCCGGTGGGTCAGTGTTCAAATTCTTTAATCGAACTACATAACTATTTGCAATCATTTTTTAAATTTATGTATACTATATAATAATTATCACACGCTTTAACGATGTAGGAAAAAATGGCGAGGTAGCCTGCATGCCTAAGAGTTCTCCACAATGTTATTAAAGACATGTAAAGTTGGTCTATTCGCGCTCGACCAGCGTGGTGGACTATGGCCTAAACCCTACCATCTCAGAGAAGTGACCCTTGACCAGCAGTGGGACACTATTGGGTCGTATCTGAGCATGAAAATAAACACACTACTCGTATTCTTTTCACGTTTCATATCAACGGTTAATTGTCTTCATGCTATCTAAAGCTCCTGTAAGACCCTTTTAGGAACTGATCCATCGCTGTAATTGCTAGCGTTTTATTTTCTCAATTATTAATGGTGATAGAGTCTTACGTCGAAGTCTCGCCTGCGGCGGCACCACCGCTGAGCCTATTTCTGTCGTAAAGCAGCAGTGTGAGAACTGCTGTGTTTCGGTGTGCAGGGTGTGGTTAGGCAGAAGACACCGGACTAGAAGCATTCCAACTTAGTCCTCATGAGTAGCAACGCAACCACATACGACCTCAGATAGGAGTTTCGTCCCAGTTGAGGTTTGATGTGGATGTCTATGGGCTGGAGTGAATACTTAACATCAGGTGGCCTGATCGTTTACTATTATATTAACATAAATCTGTCTAACATAAATGTGTCTTCGACCGGCCAGGTGCGAGTGGGACTCGCGCACGAAGGTTCCGTACCATTATCTTATAATATCCAGCAAAAACGAACAAAAAAAATCACGTTTGGTGTATGGGAGCCCCCCTTAAATATTTGTTTTAATTTAATTTAATTATTTGTATTTTAAGTGTACATTCACTGTGAATATACACTTTCACACATTCTATGAATATTTCAAACGTCTACAGGTACTGTAGGGTAGTGGCGTTATCAATAGTGAGCAAAAATGAGCAAAAAATCAAGTTTATTGTATGGGAGCCCCCTTTAATATTTATTTTATTCTGTTTTTAGTATTTGTTATTATAGCGACAACAGAAATACATCATCTGTGAAAATTTCAACTGTCTAACTATCACGGTTGATGAGATACAGCCTGGTGACAGCGACGGACAGACAGACATACAGACGGACCGACGGACAGCAGAGTCTTAGTAATACGGTCCCGTTTTACCCATTGGGAACGGAACCCTAAAAATGATTATTGTTTGTACGTCGAAAGTAAACTTTGTACATTTGTTTGTACAAAAACTGTGGGTTTATATTAAGTAATAAAATCAAATAATAACTAGTCGAAGAATTTCGTTATAAGTATACTTAACGAAGTGGGGAAATTGTTACTGTGTTTATGCAACGTTGTATCATCGTTATTAAATAGTAAAAGGTTATGCCGGACTCCTAGTGAATGGAACCACGCGGTGTTCCTCACATCGCTCGTCGAGACCACTAGCATTTAGCATTTTCGCATTAGTGGTCAGGAGGAGTGGCTCAGATAATACTTCGGTCCGCACCGGTGGGTCAGGGTTCAAATCCCGGTACGCACGTATAAATTTGGAAATGATTACATATATTTATTTCTAAATTATGTGCGTATTTGAAATTTATTATCACTCGTTTTAACGGTGAAGGAAAAAATCGCTAGGAAGCGTCCATGCCTGAGAGATCTCGAAATTGTTCTCGAAGGCATGTGAAGTCCGCCAATCTGCACTTGGCTCCTCTCTGGGAGGAAACCCATGCTCGTGGGTTGATGATGGTGACTCGTATTCGCGGTGATGGTATCGCGTTTTTAAGGCTTCGATCAATTAATAGTACCTATTACACAATTAGATGTGCCGTATACAATTAATTGTAGCCGGTACAGATAACTTCTGTTTAGCATGACAACTTTGCTTCAGGACATTCGTAGCTACGCTCGGCGGGTAGGACAAGTGTCTGAGTCAAAAATAATCATGTCACCAGAATAGAATTTCACAAAATATTTGACCTCATTTTGGTTCAAGAGCGTATAAATATAGATTTTAAACATTTCCTAGTCTACACTCTATCAATCTTTTATCTGTACTATTACAAAACTGTAACGGGGTCGTGCCGCAGTTCAGTATATTGAATATATTTTTGAAAATTTGATAGCGACTAGTTAGAGATTCGCAAAACATTTTTTTTTTTAATTTCCGTTTGTTCGTCTGTTTGGATGTTTGTATGTTTGTTCGGTAATTACGCAAAAACAGCTGAACAGATGTGAATAGATAATTTACAGTTTAAATGCGTATGGTTAGACTCAATTAATGTGATAAGTTTGAACGAGATGATACAGTAGAATCAATCTTCTACCATGTACTTCTGTAGTCTTCGCCGTCGTATTATTGTACTCGGAAAGTCAATTGAAATATATTTTTTATCACTCTTAGGCCTCTTAGGCAGAGACAAGGTTGACAAGTGCATATGTTTGAGGATAAGACAAAAGTAGATTTGTAATTTAAATCGAAAGTTCGGAATGTTCAACGGTGAGTCTTTTTAACGGTGACCTGCATATATCAAGCAATATGAATTTGAGTTTAAACACACCTGTTCAAACTAGGACGGAAGTCCTATCTGAGGTTGTATGCCTTCTGTCCAGTGTCTTCTGCCTAACTGCACCCTTCAAACCCAAAGCAGTTCTCACACTGCTGTTTTACGGCAGGAATAGATCCGGTGGTGCCGTCGATGTTGAGCCTTTGACATAATAGAAATAGAATAGAATAGAAATAGAAAATTAATTTATTTCGCCACATGTGTAACACAAGTAAGACAGAACAACAAGTAAAACAAGAAACAAAAAAGAACAAAATTTGAATACAAATTAAATATGACCACGTGACGAAATTGGCTCACACTCAGCCTACGCTGTGCAAACTCACAGCTGCTGATTTACTTTAGACTCTACCACCATTGAATCTGCCTAATTTACCCGCTAGCGCAACAACAGAAATTCTAAATCAAAAAGTTCCTTCTCGTGACCTAATATACGGATGCGGCGAAGCATTCTAGTTAACTAGAAAAGTTAGATTATCTTAGTTGCCTAAACTAGGCTAATTTATAGTTTGGTCTTTTATCTAGAACAGGAAAAGCGTTTAATAGGCATGGTTTTCATTTAACTAGTTCGCTAAAAGAAACAAAATAAACCTGCACTCAACACATTGACGTACTCATATGAGTCGTGTGTCTCATAACTAGTAGATGCTTGAATTATATTGCTGAATGAAAGCTGAATAGGTATAACTTATTCTTTGTAGTAATACTCTACGTATATTGATGTGGACATGACGTTTGGCTGAGTAACATTATTTGATTTAACCATAGCAACCTGTTTAGGGTTACCGAATAGTGTAAACCGTTGTGTCAACCGAATCCGGTCAAACGTATTTGGTTGCTATTCCTTTCGCTGCTATTTCTACTTATTTTTAACATGATCTGGTAAGCTTAATCTGTGTGTAAATCAATTAAATGAATTAAATGTAACAATATAATTTTTAATCACCTTACTATCTTTGATAGTAATATTGTACGTATAATTATGAAGACATAACGTGTGGCTATTTCTGCCGTAAAGCAGTTACTATTGCGTCCATCTTTAAAGTCTGTGGCTGACGATTTTCATTAAAACGCTACCGTCTTATTATTATTAGTATCATCTTAGCCCGCAGGAATAACTATGCGATCTCACAGTAAAATAATACTGAAGTATTCCTATTCCATTTCATCCGAGATGTCAATGACCGCTTGTCATCGGATGGCCTGATTGTTAATCCTTAGTTTCTAAGTTTATGTTATTTTGTTCTCCACAGTGTTCGTGCTATGCTGGTCACCGTACATAGTGTTCGACTTACTCCAAGTGTACCACTACATACCACCGACACAGAGCAATATAGCCATCGCCACTCTCATCCAGAGCCTCGCGCCACTCAATTCTGCTGCAAATCCGCTGATATGTTGCATGTTCTCACCTCATATCTACACCAGCCTGAGGTAAGATAAATTTGTAATAAAACTTGGACCCTGAACAATATTTTAAATTTTTGTTATAAGTTGAAAGATTATATATGCATAAGAGTATATAAAATACAAGTAAATATTTTCGTCAATTCCTTAAAAGCTTACATTTGATACTGAAATAAATAAGTATCTATATTTTTTATTATTTTGATAGCAGTGATGGATGAAAATAAGCAGTGATGGAAGTAGATGGTAGAGTACTGCTATACCTCTTTCTGCCGTAAAAGTAGCAGTGTGAGAACTGCTGTGATTCGATATGAAGGGTCTAAATCAGGCAGAATACACTGACGTTTTCAAAGAGGTCAAAATCACGTTCGAAGATTCCGTTACATACATATTATATACATTAAAAAAATATGAGTGCAGTTCACACGCGGTAGAAGTGAAACCTTCAAAAAACTAAACTTAAAATAAAACACCGCATAACGCAATCGAGATAACAGAAAACACTGTACTTATATGATGTATACTATCTCATTCTCTCGCAGGCTACATCGTATAGATAGCTTTGTCTCTTTTTCGTCACGCTTTTTCGTTTCATCGAGTTTCAAATGACAACGGTGCTAAAGAAGTTTTCACTTCAAAAATATTTCGTCCCCGCAGGAGAGTCCCACCGTACCGCTGGTTGTGGTGCGGACGGAGACGGGCGCGCGGTACGCTGCGCTCGCGCTCGGACTCCACGGCCAACTCTGACCTGCTCAGCTCGACGCACGCGCGTCGTACCCACTCCGTCGCCACGGTCAGTGAATAAACAATAAAAGTTTGATGGTGGTAGTCTTATGTGGAAGGCTCGCTTGCGGCGGCGCCACCGCTGCGACTGTTTCTACCGTAAAGCAGCAGTGTGGGAACTGCTGCGTTTCGGTTTGAGGGGTGTAGTTAGGCAGACGACTCTGGACATTCGAACGTAGTCCTTAGTTGTTCGTGTAGTTTGCCAGACTACACTGTTTTGTTCTGCATGATCTGCTATTGGAAATTGCTATTCTTTTAACAATTGCGTAACCGTAAAAAGTGCAAAATCGTCCTCATAGTCACAAAAAATGACGTTGAAAAAGTGACGTTGAGTTGACGTTGAGTTGAGTTGACGTTGAAAGAGTGACGGGAACACCCAACGTGTCGTTTTAAGACGTCTTCAGACTGCACAGTAAAAATCAAGTGCTACAAACCGGAAGATAAATCTATCATCCAGCCAAGCAGTCATAGTCTAAAATAGGTCAGCCAGATGTTAAAAATACGAGTAAATACATCTTTCAAGCTCACTGCTCAATATTATTCAATATTAAAGAAGTATCTGAAGTAATTTCTAGTCAGAACGTAAATTGACAGAAGTCGTCATCATAAACCTATTATTATTATTATTGTCCCACTGCTGGGCGCCTTTGTCCTCTCAGAGATGAAAGGGCGTAGGCAAGGCTAGATTGGCGGAATTCCCACGACTTTGAATTCTCCATAATTTATGGAGAATTCTCTGGCATGCACGATAGCTCGCGATGTTTTCCTCCACAGTTAAAGCGGTCGACAATTAATTTTTGATACGCACATACCTAATCTAGAAACAATTATAAATTACAATTTTGAAGGCGTATGCCGGTATTTAAACCCTGACCCACCGGGGCGGAAGATCGTGAATCTTAACCACTAGGTTATCACTCAATTGACAGAAGTAAAATAGTAGTAATAGAAATGTCTCTTTTATTTTCTAAAGGATATATTAAACTATAGTGTGGCGCTTAAAAGATCGTGATACTCATTCCTTTGAATTACCAATCAATGTAAACAAGTTCAAATTTAGAAGCTAGTTTATTTTCATTGTGGAGTTGTTGAGCGAAGAATCACATCACTACAATTTTAAGAGCACTTTAGTCTCGAAAGTGAATATCGAAAGCTACAGTTTTTATTAAATTGTACCTACACGACGCTAAATATAAATGTTTGGACGGAAATTAATTCGGAGAAACTTGGTTTGCCCTCTGTATACAGTGTAAACAAAAAACATGACGTCACTTCTCTTCCTTGAAGAGTAGTCTTTATAAACGTATAGATATACGTTTTTGATGGTGGTAGAGTCTTATGTCGAAAGCTTGTCTCTACCGCTGCACCTATTTCTGCCGTAAAGCAGCAGCGGAAAAAGTGCTGTGTTTCGGTTTGAAGGGTGTAGTTAGGCAGAAGATACCGGACAGGATTCAGTCCAACTTAGTCTTCAGGAGTAGCAACACATCCGGATACAACCTCAGATAGGACTTCCGTTCTATTTTAGGTTGGATGTGTTGTCTTAAAAATATTCAGTTAAATTACTATATTTTAATTAGGTAACTATCACCTAAGGGCAATGATAGCCTAGTGATTAAGAATACCAACATCTAGCTAAGCACTCTACAAACCGCCTTTTCAAGATTGCTGAGCATCGGAATACGAATCCCCAGCATGCATCTGTAATTCTTCAAAGTTAAGTCAATTTTAGAAATTAAATAACATATGCTTTATGGGTAAATAAGAGTATAGGTTTTTCCTTCGTCGGAAAGGAAATTCTTACATGCACGAAACTCCGATAAATTAGATATGCATCAGGATTCGAATCCAAACCCACCGACCGATTTCAAACTACCAGGCTGTCATTAATAACAGTATACTTTAAATGCCGTTTCAGATCCTCAACCGAACAAGAAGCAGCAGCATGACGCGAACACAGCAAGACAACCGCCGCACCCAGCTGCTCGTGCTCATCTCGGCGCGCGACTGACAGTACGCACCCACCGTGACGACTAATGACGTCATGCTGTAGAGATCGACACACGCTACAACACAACAAAGTTTATCAACAGTAACAAAGTTGATGAACAACATTATTGACGAAATAAAATCGTTGCAGCGGAGTCGATTGTGCCCGAATGAACTGTACAATTGAAGTTATTGAAATCATTTAGAATAAGTGCTCGAAGTAAACTTATTAGAAATGCAGCTTGATTAGCTTTAGGTAGTCCGCACTTGGCCATCGTGGTGGACTGTCGTGGTGATGTACAGGTGCATTCACATCGCGGTTACTTTATGTGGAGCAACATTATGTAACACGATAACATTAGGTGAAATAACGTTCGCGACCAAGTAACTTTTGTTATCGGATGTTGTCCACTACACATGGAAATGTTGCTCCACAAAAAGCTACTGCTGTGTGGATGCGTCTACCAATCAAATAAATGTTACCTACTTCAAACTGTGAGAACAATAATATGAATCGTGAAACTCCGAGAGAATACAATAAGTTTTTATTCCAAATGAAAGTGAAAATAAAAAAATATATATCCTACTACCTGATCTGATCTAAGCTACTATTTGATCTGTAATCCATATTATACAAAGATTTATACGTTTCACACGTAATGAAGACACTTTAACAAAGATGTTACTACGTGTGTCGTGTAGAAATATTCGTTTCTTAGTGAGTGAGCTTGAGATTCAGAGTGTTCGCAATTTAAAATTTTAGAATTAATATATAACACATATATATAACATTCTAGTCTTTAAGTAAATGTTTGAATGATTGTTGCCAGACATAAGTCTGGCAGACATAACTGTATTATTGCTTGTAGAGTTGAACTCTGAATGTTGTCGCAAGTAAATTTTAATAGAGGTACTGTAATTGTAAGAAAATAAATCTTTGCTATTTTTATCAGTATTTTAATTAAAATCATAATCGACTGCTATAATCGATAATTTTGTATAAGGTGTTTAATCATTACATTATAATCTCATTTTTAGTATTAATAAGTATTATCTAACGTTGTTAAAGAATTGTCGTGCCATTTAGGGGCTGGTATATAAAACTTTCACCTAAAATGATTTATTCTTTCACATAGATTAGAATTGATAAGATACTTATAAACACGCTTTGATTGTAGCCAAAGTCTACGCTTTATTTAATTATCGTGTAGTTCTAAATTATACTTCGAAGTGAGACGAAAGTGACTTAGTTTAAATATATTTTTTCTATATATATCTATAAGAATAAGAATTATAGCGTAAGTTTAATTATATCGCTATTAAAATTAATTGTTAAATTTAGTTTTTGTTTCGAATGTAACTATAACTTTGTCGAACTTAAGTTAGATTTAGAACGCTTAACGCCATCTATCGAAAGAATAGTTAGCCTCACTCGTATCAAGATTGTTCAAGACCATTTTATTATTTTCTTAAAAACCCCTATTGATACTTGTATGCACCACTACAACACTACAGTGTTGCTGTATACAGCAACGTGCTGTGAATTTTTTGACGTGTTTAGTTGTATCTATTAACTTTAACATCGTATTAAAAGAACATCAATATATTTAATTATATTAATACAAAAAAGTTATTATATAATGATAACGGCTATTAAAATTTTTTTTTTGTGAATTCTAGTATTACGTACCTATTTATTTTGTATTACATTGTTTTGAAATAGAAATTGCATATTTGAAAAAAAAAATGAACAATTTTGATCTTTTTGATACAATATAACTGTTGTCATTAAAAGGAATATTGTTAAGTAATCTGTATTGCAATTTAAATGCATATAATGAAATTTAATGAAATATATATTGTAGTAGACATAATATATAGTAGTGAATACCAAAGATTAATATAAGACGTGGCAATAAAAATCACAAAAAAATAAATATTGATTATAAATTTTTGCAATACCACGTTCTTAAAAGGGACTTTTTTCGCACTTAATATTGCATTATCATAGACTTTATTACTCTTTAAGTCTCAAAATAGTTTAGTCTTATAAAAAATAATAGTCTTATAATAAAATAAACAGACAATGAAGAGAAGTTAATAAAATTGCGATTAAAACTAGAGCA
>DWKW01001567.1:0-12447 GCA_018250115.1 Doberes anticus | reverse complement strand
TAACGGAAGGTGCGATTGCTAATATAGGAAGACAGTAGTTTGACTATCCTATCGGAGAGACCTATTTTATATAGTTTATGGACTAAAAATTTAACGTAGTACTGAAGTCATTATAATATCGTAAACATGACCTTATGAAAAAGAAAATCGATTTTAATAAATCATCGATGCTACAGTATCGACACTGATGACATCGGATATGTCAAGCTAGAGAGGAGACGCACCGTAAGAAAGTAATTTTATTTGTCCGTGTTATATGTTGCAAAGTATTATGTAGTGTGAAACAAACTATGCATGTGTAGAAATGAATGTAGCGTGTGTGTGTGTGTGAAAAATGTGAAAAATGGTCGGGAAATATTTATCTAATTTGAGCACAGCTGATAACAGCCGTTGTTATTATTAAATTAACGGTGGTTACAATAATAAAGGTGTGAAAAATTTATTTATTCACCGTGAAAAAAGCGCTCAATGCAGAGAAAGGCGCCGGGAGTTCATTCTGTAGCGAACGATGTAATAGTAAATGTGTAATTTATCCTGCAAATAGTGCAGGTCGCATTTATCTAAAATCGTGGCGATGTTTACGTAAAGGGTGAATCGCGAGCGAGATGCCCAGGGACGGGGATCTCCCGACGATATTTAATCCGAAGCGAGTTCGGACACCGAGCGTAATAATTACTAGCGAGGAAGTGGATGCGGAGCGCGGCGAGGGCGATGTGGAGGGTATACGTCCGAACGGGCCTCCGAGCCCGCGCGCGCCTCTCACTCCTCAAACCTCGGTTTCATCGGCACCACCGCTTACCACCCAGCCGTCTCTCCAACAAGCCTACAGCGAGTCCGCCGCCAGCAGCCAGGACGAGGAACGCCAGTTACGCGATAAAAAATGCCCGCGCTCCTGCTGCTCGAAAGTTGCAAAGAAGGTTTGTTAAGTATAAAGACTTTGTCCACTGCACTGTTCCTTGCAGTGATCTGAATCACTACCTCTTGCTGCACTAAACCTGTAAGTTATGAAAATAAAAAGTAACGTCCAGTAGAATACTGCCCACAGTCTGCTCCTGGCATGTTGCATAGTTTTAAGTCACGAAAGTCACAGTGATGGCAGTCTATAGTATTGGCTGGTAGTTCCTAGTTAGCACAGTCTCATAGTATTCAACATTTATTTTTAAGGTTGTACTTGGTGACATGTATCTGTTTCCTCTGGATCAGTATTCTGCCACAAATAAAACTATAAACTAGAATCAATTAGTGATTGACAATCTTTCTTTTTCTGAGATATTACCTCATTATTATTTTGGGTGCCATACTGGAACACCAAAATGGCTTGTATACGAAATTTAATTTCTTTTATTATTTTTATTTTATTAAATATCACAAATCTATTTAATTCTATTATATGTATTGTGTAGATGGTTGTATTGTATGGGCTTTAAAGTGAGTAAGGCTTCACTGTTTTTAACACTTGAGTAATGCTTGATTTAACTGTAAGTCAATGCTGAGCTTGAGTTGGGGTTTATTATTGATGAAAGATGTCTTGAGGTTCTGCCACTCGTTCCAATGTCAATAAATCCTGGAAACTGTCTGGCTGCCTTATCTCAAGTGTTTAGCCCAGATTTAATACATACTACTGTTCTGAAGTTGCAAAGTTCTATCTGTTCATATAAATGTCAATATCAGGAAAAACTAATGATATTTCAGAAAATCTTTTTGCATATCTAATGCAAATGATAGTCTGTTTATTAAGAAAGACTCTAGGTCATGTACAATTATGACATGACCTTAAGAAAATGTAGTGCAGGTGAAATTGTGGGGCATAGTTAGCTGAATAAAAGTAAATTAATTTTTGCACATAATAAATCAATCTAGTTAGGTAACTTTTTTGGTTAAAATTATTTTGTCAATTATATAGAATTTAGTGAACATATTGATATTTTTAAATTAGGAAAAAGATTTTTCTCTGATACAATATCTATATCGATTGACTTAATATCACTGTATGTTTTGTAATTAAATATTAGCTAGTAGGTATCATAATACAATTTTTAAGCATATTAAATTTTTTTCTAGATTTACTATGGCTTATGCGTAACCCTTGTTCTGGTTGCTGCCTGGGTGACGGTAACCCACTGTATCAAGAGCATGTACCTTCAGGAGTACACGGCAGATGACATGGTCCTTGTAGTGCCAATCAGCTCAGAGGTTTCCGCACATAACTTTACATCAAAGGTTAGTGTATTATGTTATGTGAATATTACTGTTTTTTATGTTAATAGAATAGCAAGCGAGCATGCTGGCCATCTGACGTTAAGTCATCACTGCAGCCCATGAACATCCACATCAAACCTAAAATCAGAGCATTGGTCATTGCTACTCATGACGACTAAGTTTGAATGCCTCTTGTCCAGTGTCTTCTGCTTACCCACATCCTTCTAACCGAAACAGCAGTTCTCACACTTCCTCTTCATGGCAGAAATAGGCGCAGGCGAGCCTTCGACATAAGACTACCACTATCAAACTGTCCTACCGATCATCAAATTGAACCAGTACTTATCTCTTGCTGATAGTAGAAATGCCTGTAAAATGTTTCGTGTTGTGAGACATGTCAGTTGTCTGTCTAGTGTTCTTAAAAAAACTCTTACCAGCTCAGCCTTTGTCTAGTACTTATTGTTGTTAAAAAATCATCAACTCATTAATGTCCCACTGCTGTCTAGCGTCTCCTCTCAGAGATAACAAGTTTAGGACAAAGTTTAGTGTGGATTGGTGGACTTCACTTGCATTTAAGAATGTTATGTAGAACTTTTCCTAAATAGGAATGCAGGTTTCTTCAGTCGGTTTTCCTTTACCACAAAGCAATAGGTAATGTGTTTCTAAAAAACTGCTAGAAGGGGAGCCACCACATTACACACCATTATTTAATAATAAAGTGTAAACATGACTTATGCTGTTTATTTAAAGGTTTTGCTATAAAATAACCCAATTGTTGCAGTAATATCATCATTAATATAATTTTATTCTGTATCTGTGAATATTATTTTCAATGTTAAAATAAATAATTTGTTTCAGCACCTCTTCAATGCTCCATTCTTCACAGCATGGTTCTGTACAAACTGGCTGATACTATTCTATCCCCTTTACGTCATAGTGATGTTGGTGCACAACAAGTGCAAATCCACAAGTGATATAGTGTTGGACGCATTCAGAGACTTCAGGGAAAAAGGATTTACTTTTGGTAATATAAATTTAAATTTTAAATTTTGGTAGTAAATATAAAACATATATTTATTTGACATTAGGATTTTTTCTTTTTGAAATATCAGTGGGTATATTGAAACCAATATTTGTACGCAAGGAAATAAATAAGTAATAATATATATAATGCGTAACACATTTCATTCTATAATAGGGATAACCATAGTGGGGAATCTGTTTCATGTTCGCCATAGATACATAGAAACAGGAACACGAATACCCAAAAAGGAATAGAAATTTAAATTAATCATTCAAAATTCTGATAATCGAATCCAGGACCCTCTGAATGGCAGGCGGGAATGATGGCCACTGTGCCACATGGGTCATGTAATGCCACAGAAAAATGGTTACCATGATGTTCATGTCAAAAATTATAAAACCCCAATGGACATGAATCTAATCTCTCTTCCATTATCTTACTGCAACAACAATGAACGTTGAACGACGACGAGAAATGTTCCAAGGACAAATATTATCGCGAAGCAAAATGGTCACTAGCTTGTTTTAAATGTTTAATGCTTATTTAATCTTTTCAACACACAAATCCTACCAAGGATCCTTTTAAGGCTTTGTGTTGAAGTGTATAGACACTCGAGGTAACAATAAAGAACCAGTATGTTTGTTAATGATGTTGAAATTTCCTTGTTCCAGCCCGTTTCACAAGCCGTTGCAGTCTGTTCTGCTTACTGTGGGTGATCACTATATACATGTACATGTATTCACTCAGGATCTTGCTCTCAACTGATGTGATGGTCCTCTTTGCTACGAACGTGTCCTGCATCTATCTGCTGTCCTGGGTGATATTGCACGAGCAGTTTGTTGGTGTTAGGGTAAGTTTTGGTTTAATGCAACACCTGTTTACACGACGGAAATAAATATTTTCAACCGTTGCAATATAGTGCTTTGCTCAGGTCTAATTGTGTACTGAACAGACAGACACACAAGGTGGCAATTGAAGGTCCATATAGCTCAATGGTCAACATGACGACTTTCCATTCAACCACTGTGCCATTCATTTGGTGTCATTTTGTTGCATGGATTTGAAGTTTCTGCTTTCTGGGCAGAAATTTATATGATGTATGGTCTGACCGTTTGGGTTGTTGGAATCCAAGTGTGGGTCTATGCGTGTGAAATGTTATTATTATTAGTCTTTTAATAGCTTCTAAATTATCTAGATATTCCGAATTTGTACTGGCATGTTAGGAATGGTGGCATCTTCTTGTCCTGGAGGCTACAAACCTGTCTGTCTAATAGCTACAAATTTATCCAGATATTTTGAATCTAAAGTGGGTACCTCGAAGTGAGGTGACTGGTATACAAGGAATGGTGACCACTTCCTTCTCATCATAACAGACATTTAGTCTGTGCTCTATCTACCTTACTGAGGCATAAAAACTTTGCATGTTTTTTTTAAAATAATTTTAACTCGAACAACTCAGTATAATTTATACATACAAAGTTACCTGATGGTTGTACAAAGATGGTATACAAAATTGGCCACTTCAAGTTAATGATTGCAGTATGGCGTGCAATACGCCAGAGCGTGCATACGAGCATTACGAACGCGCTCGCGAGCGTGTGTAGCGTCGCCGGCCGCCGCAGTATTTCCGATAGATGTTTGTTAGCGGGCGTAGATAAAGGATTTTTTGTTTGGCCAAGGGTTTAGTGTTTGTGGTGTGTAAATTGCATGCATATTATATGCAATACTGGCTACCAGTGGTTCTAGTTTTTAATTCACGACCGTTAATGATTACACATGTAACCATGTAACTGGCATAATTTCGCTGATGGCGTTAACAAGCAACTTCCACTTCTCTGTTTGAGTCGTGCTTTAGGTGGAACTGCCATTATTCAGCATTACTATAGCAAAGTCATTATCCGCGTCTGTATGTTTGTTAGCGATGATATCCAGTAGTTTTCCAGTATCTGGTCGGATACGGGATTTATAAAAGAATACGTTTTTTTCTTGAATAATCTACAATAAAATAATTGTGGGGAAAAATAATACAAAATTGACTGATAAAATAACGAGTTTAATTAAAATATGAAAAATCAATCAAACCAATTTTTTTTTTCTTTCCTTGATAGAAAAAGAACAGGGATAATGATGAACCATAAATTAATTTTAAGCATTTTTTAATTAACACTCTACAACACAATTTACCACTAATAATTGAATGCTCAAAATTAACTAACTAACTAACTAGAAAATTCGTTAGTATACTGCTTTCGTGCGAAGTCCGCTACAGTGGTTCGAGGTTCAAATCCCGGCACGCACCTCTATTCTCTCGAAATTTTATCTATTCAAAATTTTCGATATTATGTGCGTGTTATGAATTAATTATCACTCGCTTTAACGCTGAAGGAAAACATCGTTAGGAAACCTGCATGCTTGAGTTCTCCATAAAATTCTCAAAGGCATGCGAAGCACTATGGCCTAATCTATCTCGTCTCTGAGAGAAGGCCCGTGCCCAGCAGTGAGACAATAATGGGTTGATGATGACGTGCGAAGTCGAGTTTCGAAGAGTTGTTATAGTGCGGTTATCGTTGTGCGGCAGATAGTGGCGGCGATCCTGTGCGACACGGGCATTGCGCTGCTGGCGTACATGGACGGCATCACGGGCAGCTCCACGCTGGGCGGCGTCGTGCTGGCCGCCGTCGCCGCCGCCGGCTTCGCTATATTTAAGGTATACTACTACAGCGGTCGGGGTTCGAATCCCGAACGCGGCTCTGACTTTTTGTACTTATGTGTGTGTTGGAAATTAACTGTCACTTGGTTGCTATCACAGCTTTGATTTTTAAATAAAGATGGAAAAATAATTAATATAATTATTAAATTTACGTATTTGACCACGTGACTGAAAACGCAAGGGATTGGCTAAACCTGGAGCGATGTCACCTGCTTGTCGACAATAACATAAATTAGCAATTATCTATCAATAAACGTATTACGATTAGACAGCTAAAACTTTGCTCAGAAGCTGGTGGCGGCATGACATCACGTGACTTCTACATGCAAGTACAGTTTTGGCGGTATTTTCATTTATGCAACTTTGATGGTTATTTTCACAGAAAATAGAGAAATTCGCAAATAATTAGTCATATCGCAAACGTATTATGGTATAATAAATAATTTGAGATATTTTCCTATAACTTGTCAAATATCCTATTCATGTACATACTTGTGTGTGAAACTAAAAATGAACTTTTTTTTTATTGTACAACCATCATCTGACACTGAATGGAAGAGATAACTCAATCTCTAATGCCGCGCTGTTGTGGCGCTCAATGAACTGAATACATATATTCATCACACACGAGCTTCGCTCAAACCAAGCCAAGTATCTCGTACAGTCGATAACACAAGCTTTTATCAAAGCAATACTTTGAACTGTACCATTATCATTCCTATTCTATTTTCACCTCGATAATCCACTTATCTGATTTAGTTTTTCGGTGACCTATTTAGTAATTAATCGTTTGCGTTTAAATAACACGCAACGACGCTGAACGCCGTTAACGAATAGCGTTAGAGGTTCGAGTTTAGTTAAATTTTTAGAGATTTCTTGATAACGATTTGTAAATTGATCCCAATCATACTTATTATGAAGTAGGTGACGTACATTACAATTATTTTAAAAAAATCACCGAATAGCAAACGAGCTTACAGGCCATTTGATGTTAATTGGTCACTGTTGCCCATCGACATCAAAACCCAACTACAAATAGGACTGAAGTCGTATGTGGACGCATTGCAGTATGAGGACTAAGTTATAATGCCCCCTGTCCGGTGTAATTTGCCTGACGCCCTTCAAACCGAAACGCAGCAGTACCCACACTGTGAACTAGGTATGGCACAGCAGGTCAGCATGCTGATCTGCCATTCAGGGGATTCTGGATTCGATTCCCAGCAGAACGGAAAGATGAATGATGAATTTAGTTGACAGTTTCTAGTCTGGATGCCGGTATTTGTGTCTGGCTGGCACCCACGCCACAGGGAATCTTAGCGCGGGGATATAAGGATGTATCGTTATTTATTGAAATTATAGTAGAATCTCGTTATAAAACCATTATAATCTCATATATTTATGTCGCATATTAATAAAAAAATCGTTATAAAATCGAGGTTAATTTCCAGGTTTCTAACGTTTAATTTTTTATACATATATCTACGTGGGTTTTAGTGATAATTTACCAGTTCCTGTACTACCTAATTTTGTTAATATAGGTTAGATTTGTCCTATTTTATCGACTAGAAACTACACCGCCACAGCCCTGACAAAGGACATCGCGTGCTACATTGTAGTAAGGGGTTGATTATCGCGCCTGTTCGACGAGGCGAACGCTAATTGCGTTATAATTAGGCAATTCAAAACACACTTTTACAAAACCTTTTGAAAAAAGTTCATGTTAGCTGGACAATGTACTTACTAGAATGATTACTGATTTATCTGTATCCCTTAATCGAGCAATCAATCAAATTATTATTATGGAATACAGGTAACAAAATAGTGTTAGGTGTTACAAAAATTGTTATTATCTCTATATTCTTGCTGTATAAGGGCATACAACATAATATGCATATGGACTTGGACGCACAGAACAAAAGAACGCGTGTGTGTCATAATTCTTTTGTTTATCAAATAATAACTATGTATGTAATGCGAATCATGAAAGATTGGAGTTATGAATGGCGGTATGTACTTAGCACAAAAAAAAGGTATGAACAGCACAAAAAATATTTAATTAAATCATATGATTGGCAGAAGACCCTGGACAGGAGACATTCTAACTCATGAGTTGCTATGCAGCCACGTACAACCTCGGATAAGACTTCCTTCTTAGTTGAGGTTTGATGTTGATGTCCATGCGCTGCAGTGATGACTTAACGTCAGGTGGCTTGCATGCTCGTTTGCCTTTCCGTCGAGATATGTGCATCTATATACCTATGTATTTTTAATAATTGTATCAATAAATAGGACAGAATAATTAGATATATTCCTAACTTTGAATAAAGGTATTGTCTTACCCACGTACCACGTGGTACATACTTGCGTTAAAATTCAATGTCTGTTACAACTACGCTCTTACTTAATTTCATTCGGAGCTTTGGCACCTAAATGAATCGGCAAACGTTGTATATAAAACTATAAACATACAAAAATATGTTAACATTTAAAACATTATTGAAAGCCGCTCAACAAATTGATGATGATAAAATTTTATGTTCGTTATTTCAAAAGGACATTACAAAACAAAGCTGCGTATAGGGTGCGAGCGAGATAGCATGAGTTCGGCCGCCATTTGTAATTCTATTCTTAAATGATTCGATCGTTGATTACGCACCTTATGGTGGCCCGCTTGCCCATTTATTAGAAACTATTAATTTCGTCTATAATTGAGATCAGAAACCAGTGTTAGTACACAATGCATTAATTCCAGGGTATTTCTAATTCCAAATCCAGAATACCAACCCTAAATTGGATTGGATATAGAAGTCCATGGGCGGCATGGATAACTAATCAAATATCTTGCATTTCCTAGTCCTATAACAAAAAAAACGTAATCGCCAACTTATTAACAAACAAAATAACGTCACAGTGACGTGCTAGTCCAGATAATGCTTATATGCCATTAAGGCTCTACTAAGACGACTCTGGAGACGATAAATCCGATAAACGATTGACCTCAAAGTGCGCGAACATGACTTATATGACGTCTTGAATCAGCCCAAATTAAATAAAATTAGTTATAGGTATTTACCGCGATTCGCATCTTTGTAGAGTTGCCGATATTTCGGCGCAGCGCACGCACCGTGTTCACAGTCTGTCAGTCAGTGTATATCTGTCAGTCAGTGTATGTATGCCTGTCAATCTTATTAAGCGAACAAGCGAGAAAGTCAAAAGGTCCGCAAACTGATGTTAAGCAGTCACTGCAGCCCATGGACAACCACACGCAACATCAGAAAGGATCGAAGTCCGATCTGAGGTCGTACGTGGATGCGTTGCTACTCCTGAGGTTTAAGTTGTCCTCCTGCCCAACTAGGTACATCCTTTAAACCAAAACACTGCTACTTTACGGGGCAAATAGGATCTCTGCGGTGATTCCGCTGCAGACGAACCTTCGATAATTATGGTTAAAGAACTTTATTTCTCAAAAGAATTACATAAAAATTCACTTGAATGAGAAATTTACAGCAATTGTTGAAAAAATAACAATAATCTTTGTCGGCCAGTTAATACAATTAATGAAATCGTCGTAAGAATCATTAATACTTAGACGTGGTCTAATGATAACTAATTTTGATATTCTTCTTAGGTAATGTGCTCTATCAGACATTGGATAAGTAACTGTGCCGTTTCTAATGTTATGCTTAGTTGTGAATAGTGTGAAGCATTATTTATTTATTGATCGTTTGACCACCTCGCGTCCCATCTATCCTATCAGGTTTACTTACCACAATGGACGCTAACGTGGTCAATATGATCGAAAGTTTAGTCAGAATAATTAACATAAATCAGTGGAGCGCCCATCAAGGAAGTTGCCAAAAGGCCAATGAAGAAGTACAGTAACTCATTACTTTCACCGTTTGCCACCCAGGTGCTATTCCGCAAGGTGATGGGCGAAGTGAACACTGGCCAGCGTGCGCTGTTCTTCTCGATCGTGGGCGTGGTTAACGCGTCGCTGCTGTGGCCGGTGTGCGTGGCTCTGTACCTCACCGGCTCCGAGCTGCTGCCCGCGAACCGCATGCCCTGGCCGCACCTGCTCGTCGCCAGCGTCACGCTACTGGGTGAGTGGGCGTCTTTTGTCAACAAAGCCACCATCTATCTCAACAAAGCCAGCATCTATCTCAACAAAGCCAGCATCTATCTCAACAAAGCCAGCATCTATCTCAACAAAGCCAGCATCTATCTTGTCTTATCGAAACAGTCTCAACATGAACTCTACACTCTGGTGAAAAACCTTCTGTTTTTTACTCGAATGCAATAACGCTCGCACTGCTGTATTTTAAAGGATCCCCACACAACTAAGATTTAGCCACACAGTTCATTGTAATTTTTTGTCACCTACTCCAAAGCTATAAAGATTTATGAGAGAGCGCTGAACATGGTCACGTGACAATGCGGTGACAAATAGTTTCGTTTGCCAGTTTAATAGTTTCGCTCGCTGGTCGACTTTTTGTCACTCGGCTGGCAAACGCGTTCGAATAAGACGTATGCTACATGCGTATACATTTACAGAATAGCAAACGAGCATGCAGGTCACCTGATGTTAAATGGTTACTGCAGCCCGTGGACACCTACATCAAACCTCATCTAAAACGGAAGTCTTATGATCATACGTAGATGCGAAGCTGCGATAACTTAGTCCTGAGGACTAACTTGGAATGTCTCCTGTCCAGTGTCTTCTTTGTACGATTGCTGTAAAGTGTAAAATACTTTCCCTACGACCTCTAGCTTATATTCAAATTATATGGTTTTGTTTCAGTGTTCCACTTGGTGTTTCAATTCGGCAACACCGTGACATACAACATATTTGTGTCAATAAGCCTCATTGCCGCTGTTCCAGTATCTGCAGGTATTTGTTGCATACTCTCGTAAGAAATTTATATTGAAAGAATTGTTTGAAGAAGAATTGTTTTGGATAGTATAAACATAGGTTCAACCGAACAGAACCTTCACATAGAGTTTATATAGATTCCTAAATAAAGCGTTAGCACTTCTCCGCAGCGCTGGACGTGGTGTACTACGATGCACACTTCGAGGGCATGAAGTTGGCTGGCGTTATCCTCATCACGGTGGGATTCTCACTCGTGATGCTGCCGGACAACTGGCCGGACTACATCATGAGGCTTCTGAGGTGTGTTCACTTGCGGTACAATGTATTTGGACACACTTTTGTTTCTTAGTCTTTAGTCATTTTTGTTTGGCACTAGCACTCAGGGTCGGCTCAAACGTTGCAGTTAAATTTGATAGTAATTCAGTTATGAATCTCTTTATATCATCGGCAATAGGTCCCCACAACCGGGGCAGGCTTGGACCATATTCTAGCTGCAGTGTGAATTGGAGAGCCATATTCTCTGATATATGTATATTGAAGACGTTTACCTTGTGCAATTATGTTCGGTATTTTTCTTGAAATGTAAAATATCTTGTAATATTTATTCTAAATTAAAATAAGTTTGTTATAAAAACTCAGGAAATTCTTAGAATACCATAAAATAAATAGATATCACTTGTGACCTTGAGCCGGCTCTGTAAACACTGTAGCATTCGGACCATTGCGACGCTAGATGGCGCCACATGCACTGCTTTTTAGAAAAAAAGTATGCACTGTAATTTTTTTCCGTCGGCAAAACCAGGCTAATTGAGACTGGGTACCTTCGTACCCTAGGTCACTGGCGTGATAAGTCGCTGAGACGAGCTTATGTCTACTTTTGATATCTTTCAATACATACTGAGTGAATTCACGTTGCCGCTTCTGCAGTGCTGGCACGCTCACCTTCGGACGCAATGGTTGATCACCGCTTTGACAGATTAAAGAATTTTTAAATTCATATGTTCTCAATCGAATTCAGAGGAAAACTGGACAACGCCGAGGTTGTTAAACGACGTTTAACAGTTTATGAAAAACCAAAGCAAATTTCTTAATATCCAATAAATCGGCGATATTGTATTGTTAAAGGTCGTTTTCAAATACGAACGACCATTTAGTACTCAACGCTTTCGCTAGGGGCGCCACTAATGGATGTATGAAATAATGCGAAACATGTGGACACAAGTCACGGATGATCGCCGGTGTCTTCCGTCTGACTTTAAGCGACTTAAAGCCAACAAGCACCACCACTAGAGCTAGCCTCTGTGCGGGGGCGAATCACCGGTGGATGCGGCAACGTTCCGAATGCTACACGCAAACGCAATGATCAGTCCACCATTGTTATTAAAACGGTTTAAATGCGCGTTTGTGCAGTTAACACAATCACTGCCGCCGCCCGCCCCCGCCCGAGACGTTGCACGTACAGCTGGCGGCCGCAGTGACCCCAGGTTAGCGAGCCGCATTCAACCTCCGCGATAAAATCCTTTTGATATTAATTTAAAAATTACGATTTATCCATGTTTAGTTCTGACGATCCGTGTGGCGCCGTGGTCAACGTGCGGTCTGCCGTTCGGAGGGTCCTGGGTTCGATTCCCAGCGGGGCAGAAA
>DWKW01001566.1:0-12449 GCA_018250115.1 Doberes anticus | reverse complement strand
AACCAGTAGTTCCTGAGATTAGCGCGTTCAAACAAACAAACAAACTCTTCAGCTTTATAATATTAGTATAGATTATACTCCTTCGAAGTAATAATCGAATTCTAAGAAGTGGATATAGTTTAATCTACTTTTGCATTCCTGTGAGTACCTACTTATAAGCCTTCATTGGTTCCCAACCTCCGCCACCATTCTTACATAATCGACCACACCAAGTTGTTTATGTGTAGGTACTAATGGTAACAGGTTGCGTAAGGGCATTCATACATATACCCTCGTAGGCAGAGGGTATTATTCTAATTAAATACTTTTACTATCACGACTACATACTAAAATACTTTGTGTTAATTATTAAATTTTTACAAATATTTTTAACGTATCAAACTACCTATTTTTTTTAAATATAATGTTTAAATCGGTTTTATATTGAGAGGATAAATTACGAATTCGACTGGTATGATGACATAACAATCTTGATAACCACTACATACCAGTATAGCAAATTATTCTCTGCCCACATGTTGTAATCGCTATGACACTGCAATGTATATTATCAGATCCTATAGTTTACTTAGAACTCACCAAGTTTGGGAAGATATTTTATTGAATTGTCAACTATTGAACGGTGGCGAATACGGTTTTCCGTGCGTCCTTCTAATTAATATACCTAACACATTCGAGAAGGAACTACTGCAAGCATGAGCCGCAAGCGGGCACAGGGAGGCCTAGATTGTTGGTATATTCGCAATAATCCGTTAGGTATTGTAATGAACGAACTTGATGAAGCGGTAAGGTGTTGCGCTAAACTAGGGGAACGAGTGACAACGGACTTAATGTCCTAGCAGGAGCTCTATGGGCACAGTAGGTATATGGTGCGTTCTCTAATAGTCACCGAGCATCCATATTTGCGCTGGGTGACTACGTACAAGCCACCCAATTTGTAGCAGCATTTCACTCCAATTAGGGTTAGATCAAAAAGTTATATGGCCATCCATACAAAAGAGGATATTTTGTTGAAATTCTAATTTCGTCATATTATTTCCCATAGTTCCTTTTTATGCAAAATCAAACCTAAGATAAACATATTAAACGGAGGGTGTCACCGATTGACCCTTAAAATATCGAAGCTGGGGTAACAAATTTTAGCAATATGCTAATTTTAAATACATATAATAATATGCTCTATATCAGAATCGCTTTGTAGTTCCTAAAGTCAAGCCATACGTAAATTTCAATAACTGCATAATACTTTAACTGTTGAATGTATACTAACTACCTTACCACCTACAAATAAATAAATAGCTAATACAAATAACCATATAGATAAATTAATTGTTATCAGCCTTGTCTACTGATAAGAGAACATGGCTTTATTAGGTACGTCTATAACACAATCGACTACCGAGCATAACATATCTTTTTCGACAGCAATTCATTAATTTAGACTTATTTGCAGAGCCCACAATGTTAACACTTTATTAGACCTTCGTGGTTGCACTTTTGCATACAGTGATGAAGAATCTCTCAGTGGAAGTAAAATTGTACTGAAGATGCTAAAAGAAAAAGGCGAAAATGCATCTTTCTTTGGATCACTACTAAGTAATAATTTTGTAATATTTTTTTCATATTGCCTATCTACTAAATACCTACTTTTCTAATTGGTGCCTAATGGCAATTAATATTCACAGAGTCTGGGTCACATTTAGCTTCTGCTCAAATGGTGCTGACTAAACAAGCTGAATGGGCAGCAGTAGACTCCACAACTCTCCTGTACTCCAAAAAGTACATGCAGGACGGAGGAAAAGATATTATCACCCTAGAAACACTAGGACGTCTCCCGCCTTATCCTATAGTAGTTAATTCCAGACTTTCAGGTTAGATAATAGGTTAATTTTAAATGTCCTTCATGTTTATTAACTACTCCACTGCCAATTGACATGTACACCAACACACAAATTGCATTGTTTCAGTTGAAATCAAGAAAGGAATCACCAAAGCATTGTTAACTTTATCACAGACTGCAGAGTGGAAAACGAAATTTACTAAATTCGGAATAATTAAGTTCGAAGAAAACAGTGATGGTGCTTACAATGGGCCGGCTGCACAAATGTGGTCCATCCAGAAGGAAAAACTCAATGTTAGATATTATTAGGGTTCTGCTTGTCCTAAGCCTAGTATATGTCCTGTATATATTGTATGTGGATTTTAAACCTAAACAATGAACTGCTACAAAATAAAATAAACTACAAAACCAAATAGTTATTTTTGTTATGTCACATTTATTTCATTTAGTTTGGAAGTTTCAATTTTTGTAAAGTAATTAGAAAAGATATATATTGGTTCTTCGGCTTTCCATATTGTATCACAAATCTGTTTGGTATCACTACTGTAGCAGGTGATGGAGGGATTGGACATTGTTGCTGTGAGTCTTTCTGAAACTGTTAGATTAAAAATTTGAGCAATAAGTAAAAAGCTATTTATAAAATCTGTAAATAATTATAATGTGGTGATAATGAACAACATAAACATTGTTTTTATACAACAGAGAAAAATACATTCATCAACATACAGTTAATAGCTATAATAAATTATTCACAAGTTTAAATACAACTACAATATTAAATCAGTTTGAGACACTAAACAACTCCACCGCCATTGATATGATCAATCTCCTCCTGGGAGAGTGGTTGTCTACGGTATCTTGCTGGAAGGTCAATGTCGGAAATGGCAGCACTACTCATAGGAGCTGCTGGTTGTCCTTGAATCTGTTGAAAAATTTAGAGATTAATACTGTGTTATGAGTCCCATTTACAATATTTTTAACAGTAAGAAAATACTACAGATATGTATTTAGATGGTATATTAATAATCTCAACTTTGCCTATGGGCAACCCATAGGTCTGAATTTAAATCCCAGCACAGACCTCAAAGTTAATTGTTGTTAGAAACTAATTATCAGTTGCTTTATGGTACAGAAACCAATACATGAAATGACTTACAGTTCTCTATACCATTGTCAAAAGGCATATAATGTCAACCAAGCTGCACTTGTATAGTGGAATATGGCATAAATCTCTTATTGAGAAGAGACCAAGCCCAGCAGAGGGGCAATAATGGGTTTATAAGAAGTTTCATTCAGATTTGTCTCTGATAAATATGATGTAAATTAAAAAAAAAACCTGGATTTAATAAAATTTCCAAATCAAATTACCAATTATTAAACCTACACATATGGTTTTAAAATTAATCTATAGAGGCAATTCAGATTCAATACAGGCTGTAATTGTATCTTTATGTCTGTTCCTGTATTCCCAATTCACGTTATGATGTAATTATAGAAGACTTAAGGCAAAGATTCTTTTAGGGAAATTAATATAAAGATTAAGTAATTAATCACGTATAAAAAGTTAAATGTTATAAATACTGGTTGAGCAGCTGTAGGTCTCGCGGTAGACGAAGGTGCTGTGGCGGAGGCGGAGCTCGTCGACCCCCCACCACCCTTACGAAATTTTATAACTGGGACGCGAGACAGAACTAAACTTAATCGAACCATAATTATGTTATTAAAATTTTCTGTGATCTAATAACTTAGTGGAGTTCTCAATGTTATAAATTTAATTGTTATATCATGAAATTTGATTGATAGTAAATGTCATCTGACCCATCCACAGACATTAAATACTTTCTTTTCTATGATACTAGTCAGAGTAGTGTTTAATTCTCGGCCTTCTCATTGTACAAACGCAAATCGACAGAATCCAGTGCCATTTAAAATTACTTTATATCATTTTATCTTCATTGAAATTATATAAGGTAAGGCGCCATATTTCGGGCTATGGAACTAAAACAGCTCCTGTGAACTATTTTATAATCTTAAACTGTCAAATATTTTATAATCTTAATTTTCTGGACAATATAATGTAAAATGGATGCGACCATTTTTCAGTTCTTAACGTTTTGGCTGTGGGCCCGTGGGCAGTATGGCCGCTGCTAACAGATTGATAAGACATGGAATGATAAAGTTAGCAGGTGCCCCATACAATTTGAAGCATCTCTTGATGGGGAACAACAGTAATAATACCTACCAAATCTTGCTACTATTTTTTAAGTTAAATATGTTATTTTATTTTATAAATTATAATAAATAAAAAAACATCAAACTCGATTGAACTATTAATTCTATTTTGATGTCACGAGTAGTTATACTAATGTCCGATTAGTGCCCATAAATGAATTCCCGCATTGATTTTCTGTTTAGTCACAGAGTTCATTAAGGTCACAGAATAGGATAAAGGGAATCAAAAAGTCTAGACAAGTAGCGGAGTACTATAGTAGTCAGTAATGAAAGACTTGGTAAGTAGTCATAATAACTATGGTGCCAAAGTACTTTGATTATTCGTCGTTTTAGAGAAAATGAATTTTACGGCCACCAAATTTAAAGTACTGATGATTTTAAGTATTACAATGAAACTAAATCAGTCTATTTTCAATTTATTACATATTTTGGTGAAATCGTCAAAAAATCTTTATTTACCAAATTTTACAAATTGGGAAAAAACAATGTATCTAAATTGATCGCCCTACGTGCGAACCCGGGGCAAGTTGCTAGTTATTTTATAAACTAATTGCAGGGTAACCACGTTCAACTTAGTGGAATAAGTTGTGTATCTTTATCAAGATCATCATCAGTTACTCATTTTACCTAAATGGTAGGGCATATAGGTACCGTTCGAAACTAAATAATTACATTTAAACGTTTATATGATATTATTAAAGCTAATTGGAGTAGAAAATCAGAAAATCGGATTCCCAATATTATTTATTGTTACAATTATAACTGAACAATGCCATATTTGAAATCTTAAACTTAAATATAAATAATTCCACACATACAACACATTTTTTCTTCTGAACAATATTTTTAAGAAACAGTTTTATCTCTACTGCACTACATCAACCACAATTTATAACGAGATGCATTCTGCACTTTATTTTAGACTCTTAACGCAAAGTGCAATGCTTTGCATAGTCTAATGTTTAGACAATACTTTTATGAAGCTATTATAAATAAATAAGATTATTATATTCATTAAACTGAACAACAATACAGTTGCTAAAAGCAGTGTTATGCATAGTCATTTGCATTGGGCATTTAGTGACTGCATTCAACACACTAGACAGGGCTACGGAAGTTCTTGCCAGCATATTTGGCAGATGCGCCCAGCTCCTCCTCAATGCGGAGGATCTGGTTGTACTTGGCGAGACGCTCAGACCGGCACGGAGCACCAGTCTTGATCTGGCCAGTGGACAGACCAACTACCAAGTCTGCAATGAAAGTATCTTCAGTTTCACCAGACCTGAAAGCAAATTAATTAAACCTCTGACAATGTCTTACATAATTACATTATGATAATATTAGTAAATACAATTTGATTGAATTGATTAATTACTGGCTGCATGTTTGGTATTTTCACAAAATACTTTATAAATTGGTATCCAAGTTTATCTAATCCAAAAACCAGTGTGGCCTTGGGTTAAGCTTATTGGCTTTGTTTATCTTTTATTACAGCATCTAAAATGTTAAGAAGTTTTCAAGACAAAAATCTTACATAATAATATACCATATCAATACTTAATACGACAATGCATTTACCTGTGGGAAACCATAGTGCCCCAACCATTCTTCTTGGCCAGCAGATGGGCATTGATGGACTCAGTTACACTGCCAATCTGATTCACCTTCAATAGCAAGCAGTTGCATGCCTTCTTCTCCACAGCTGTGGCTATACGCTTGGGATTTGTTACCTATATTACATTTAAAATAATAGTTAATAATTAATCCAATTATGAACTATTTCATAAGGATCCCAGTATTTTTACAATGTACTAACTGTAAGATCATCTCCAACAATCTGAATAGGAGTCTTGGCAGTGATATTGGTCCATGCAGCCCAATCATCCTGATCAAAGGGATCTTCAATGGATACCATTGGGAAGTCCTTGATGAATTCAAGGTACAGATCACAGAGCTTGTCAGAAGACAAGTAGTCAGCTGGGTTTGACTTGGGATTCTTGAAGTCCAAGTCATAGGTGCTATTTTTGAAGAATTCAGAAGCTGCTACGTCCATTCCAATTTCTATCTGTAATTTTATTTCGATTTTTTAACCTGTTGTCTTGGAACACATAACAATTAAAGTACAAATAAATAATCCACAATAACATGTGACAGTTTTTAAAGTTTTGATGTGAAAAAGCAGAGTAAGCCTCAAATTTAACTATTAAACCCAAACACATCTCAAAACCAAAAATTGTATTCTTTGAGGAGGTCCATAGCTTGATGAGCCTAGTAATTACAGCCTAGCCTACATGCAAGATTAATCATTTTTTTGACACTGATAAAAGAATTACCTTGCCAGTATATCCAGCCTGCTGTATGGCATCTTGGATGAGGTAAAGAGCATCCTTATTGTTTAAGATGTTAGGAGCAAAGCCACCCTCATCACCAACAGCAGTGGAGTCCAGACCAAACTTCTCCTTAATTATCTTCTTCAGGTGGTGGTAGACTTCAGACCCCATGCGCATGGCTTCACTGAATGATGAGGCGCCTTAAATTAAAGTAAGAATTGACTAACAGTATAAGCTGTTAAACATTTACAATTATGAAATATGTACCTTATCATATGAAATCCAGGAGACATTTGATAATTTATTACCTGTAGGCAAGATCATGAACTCTTGCATGGCCAGTTTGTTGCCAGCATGTGAACCTCCATTGATGACATTAAATGCAGGGACAGGTAACACAATACTGCTGTTACCAGCCAAGTCAGCCAGGTGCTTGTAAAGAGGCACTCCTTTCTTGGCTGCACCAGCCTTGGCCACCGCCAAGGAAACACCAAGGATAGCATTAGCACCAAGCTTTGACTTGTTTTCTGTGCCATCTAATCCAAGCATGAATTCATCAATCTGCAAAATATAGGTTAGGTTAACCACAGAGTAAAATGACTGTTTAAAGACAATAAAAAAGGCAATAATTAATTCAACCCTGTATTGTTACAATTAATATTATCTATATATATTATTATACAATTGTAATGGGCCTGTCTCCATGTTCTCATGATTGTTCACCAATTATGTGAAAATGACTTAATCATGATTGTGATTGTGTGTGTAACACTTTGTTGTTTGGCCTAAACTATTTAAAAAAAAAAATTGCACCATAATTTAACCACTTTTACATAAAAAAATGTTGTGCCTTTTCTCATGTACATGAATTCCAGTTAACATTATATGAATATATAAATATACAGAAATCCTGACCTTTTGTTATGATCAAGTGTCAAATAATTCAAACATCAGCCATATAAAATAAATTTATTTGTCTTGTGAGAAGCATCAAAAGCAGAAGCCACATTTTTATCAGCATTGAGGAAAAATGATATTTTGGGATTTCTCAAATATTTAACACTTCCTTCAGGTTTTATGTCACAAAAAGTTTGTTGTTTAAGATTTAATTGTTAATGAAATTTATGCAATTGTTAAAAACTAATCATTTGTCATTATCAATTGTTTAAGTTTGTTATTACTAATTATTAAAAGCAATTTCATTCTAACTGAACAGTTTTTTGACTACTCTTGCTCTAATGCTCTTGTCATTGAAGGATATGTCCTATTTGATACTGACCTCTTTCTGCTGAGTGACTTCAATGTTCTGTTTCAGAAGTTCAGGAGCAATGATGGTGTTAATGTTCTTGATGGCAGTGAGTACACCCTTGCCATGGTACTCTCCCTTGACATTGTCTCTCAGCTCCAAAGCTTCATGGACACCAGTTGATGCACCGGAGGGCACAGCCGCACGGAATAAGCCTAACTCGGTCACCTATGCAAATGATAAGATAAGAATATACATGTGCTTGTGACTGCCAAATGTTTATTTAAACAAAATGTCTGATCCGTAAGACATTTCAAATATTTAAGAGAACTTACGAGGTCAACCTCCACGGTAGGGTTGCCACGAGAGTCGAAGATCTGACGAGCCTTGATTGACTTGATAGGCATTTTCGATAGTTTCCAAAGTACCTACAAATTAAACAAATATGTTAAGTGTACAAAATAACATTTCAAAATTGATTACTGGCTCCCATTTTCGTAAATGATTATATTTTTATTGAATCCAGTTGATTATTAGAATTCGAAATGAAATTAACAAGGTTAACAAGGTCAAGTGGAGGTTGTACTATGTGATATATTTCACAGTATGACTGATCTCGAAAAATACAAATTTTTATTGTTGAGAAAATTGACAAAGACTATAATATAAAGAATACACAAGCACATGATAAAACAACATAAGATTGCAGTATTTTTAATTACATTAGTTGTAATCAATACAATTCTGAGAGTATATTATCAAATTTAGGGATTTCGTAATAAAAGTTATAAACTTTTACATCATTTATATTACCTATAAATTACTGTAATGTAATCTGTCTCCTTTTCGTCGTTCCTGGACGCACTCACTATTAACGTAACAGTTCGCCGGCAAGGACTGGCAAACGTAGGTAGAATAGAATAGATTTAACCTTCACAAGGTGACTGTAGGGCTTTAAAAACCGATAACATCGTTGACAAAAAATCGGTAAAATATTTTGTGTAATTTAAACAAAGTATAGTTAATACCTAAGGCAATGTGAAATAAATGGTCTTGTCCGGTTATCGTGACGAGAAAAATTAAAATATAAAGGCCTATCTACAAAATTATATTGCTTCTCTTGCTTTTATATAAATCTTACTAAACCACACTAACTACACTTTGAATTTTTAGAAAAAGTTGCGATTTTCGATATTTCGCGATTTCGAATTTTAATAGGGCTAAGTAAGGCCGTTCTTAAAAATTATACATTATAAAGGGAACTCAATAGCATTTTTTTGGAAGATATGAAAATCATCTTATTGGCCTCCTAAGTTAGTGTAGGCAAATCACAAGTACCACCAATAATCATTTAAAATCACTCCACACCTCCTGATTTATCGTCTTCCCATAGTAGTGTAAGCAAGTCATAAGTTCCTGCATTCCAAACTCGAGATAAATCCACTTCGCCTAATTTATGTCCTCACATCGGGCAGGCAAGGCACCACTTCACCGCAATATAGCTGTCAACGGTAACGTATTAAATAGACCCCTACGAAATACCCTACTTAGCTATCCCTAACGGTGCAACATTCGTGGGAATATTCTAAATAAATTTTGGGTATAAGTAGCACGTAAACTATCTTCAGAAACATTACATTTTTGTAGCTCCTACGCAATTAATGTTTACTCCTACACCTACTGTGGTTCGTAATCATATTTTAACATTTTATTATAACGTTAGCGGTATGGTGACCCCTGAGGTACCGTTAAATGATAAACCTCGATGTAAAACAGCTCCTCTCTTTTCACATCCATCTGAACTGATGGAAATCAAGTGAATGTAGTAACGAAATAATATAAAATAGAATGTAGTTTCTCATACGTGAGACAGATACTTTCTCATATTTTGCATGTAAATGGGAAACAGTTTTTAACCCTAAGAGTTTTAGTTTAAGTTATATTACGGCTGTTGGAGAAACAATTTTTTGATAAAAGTGGCAGACATTGTTGGTACTTGGTACAAGTGTTGATATTTCAAAATCCAAAATATCGTTTGAAAATATGGTAAATCGTCATTACCGTACAAATTATAAATAATCGTACAAATTATCGATACTTTTACATTTAAACTGTTTTACGTTTCCTTTATATAAGTACTCTGTGAATCTGTGATGTCAATTGTCAGTATGAGTATGAGTATTGTATTGTCAGTTAGAACAGGTATGTCAGAATTGTAAATCAAAGGCTAGTTCTTTAATATTTACTAATACTAATAGTACTATTACATTATTTTTGTGATGTCAGATCAGAAAGATTTATTATAGATGTCTTTTGCGTAGCTAATACAATTGAACTTTTAAGTAACACATTTCTATAAAAATGAGTGGTAAAGAATCAGCACAAGAGGAAAAGAAAGTCATAATAGTAAAAAATGTTACCGACTTGCAGCGGCTGAAGTTGGAAAAATTAATGAAGAACCCAGTAAGTTTGTTAGTTTTAATAATTGTTTTTACGTCAGAATACCCGAAAGTTTAATAATAAAAATTGAAAAATTCAAGGAGAGACCAGTATTGATTCCTGAACCGGCCAAACAGAAAAGTTTACCCTCTGCGCCTGATTTCGTCCGCAATGTAATGGGCTCTAGCGCTGGAGCAGGCTCAGGAGAATTTCACGTGTACCGTCATTTGAGAAGAAAGGAGTATGCTCGTCAAAAATTTATTCAAGAAAAAAGTGAAAAGGTAAAAGTTTCTTCTGAATATTAATATTAACAATGAAATCGATTAGTTAACGCACATTCGTCCAAATTAAGTCTTCAGGAGTAGTAATGCATCTACTTGCCTTATTTGAGGATGCATGTGCATTTCCATGGATTAAAGTCCGCTTAACAGCAGCAATGTGGGAACTGCTGTTTCGGATTAAAGAAGGAAGAAGACATTGGACAAGAGGCATTTTAACCTCACGAGTCCTTAGTAGATAGGACTTCCATCCTAGTTGAGGTTTGAGTTGGATGTCCATGGGCTGTAGTGACCAGTTAATATCAGGTAGCTTGCATGGTCATTTGCTAATATGTAAACATACAGCAAACAAATTTTTTAGATTAATTTAAATAATGTTTTCTCATTGATCTAATTAAGAATTTTTATAGGAAAAACTTGATGATGCATACCATGATAAAATTGAAGAAAACAGAAGAATTGCAGAACAAAAAACAGCTAAGAAAAGAGCCAAGAGGCTAAAAAAGAAGCAGAAATCTAAAACAAAGCCTAAAAAACCTAAAACAGATGAAGTTCATAGTGATCAGTCATCATTAGAATCAAATAGTGAAACAGATGATAAACCAGATGAGGCAACAAAACAAGGAAGTGATGAGGAAAGATCCAGCCAATAACTTTTTTTGTGTTTTTATGTATTATAAGTTATTATTATTAAAACTTCTATTAAAATATGTGTTCTATTAACTAGCCTTCACAATGAATTCTCCAAAATTTCATAATATATGGATAGATATGAGAGTTAATGAAAAATTGTAAATACTTCCTTTTATATAAATCTTAAAGGCTACATTATGCAAAATGATATGAAATGATATTCAATGTTATCAATTGATACTTATTTTATTAAAAAAAGACATTAAGATATTACATTTTAGAAGAAACTATTGATTAAGTTCAGAAATAAATAATTTCTATTGCACAGAGGCCATGATACTGTCTTCATTCTTTTTCAATATGACAAAGCCTTCCATGACTGGTGACAGTGGGATGAATTCATCTGTTGACAGTTCTGCTCGCTCTCCGAAAGACAACAGTACTGGTGTTGTGTGGGTGTGGGACCCAGCAATAGTCTTAGGTGTTCCTGCCTTTCCAATTACATCTACAGCCTAAAAACAAAGATAATAATGTTAATTAAGGAGTCATTAATATAAATAAAATTGATCTTATGTGATTTAAGTTTGATTAAAAATACTTATAAATAAAAGTAAGGTACTGTCGTACCTGTCCAACTCGCACGCTCACGTTGAGGGGCTGCAGGTTCTCATCAAGAGTTACCAGCCAGCGGGGTTGCATGGCAGTTGCCAATACGTACAACAGATAATGAGATCTGCCCAGGATAACTGAAAATAGGAAAAAATAAAAATAAGCTGTCAGAATCTAGACAATTGTTTGAAAAAAACAAGTGAAGTATTCTACAATTGAGTTTTGCATGCTTTTTTTTACAATTACTCTGTAAAATTATTATCTGAATAATTTAACCTTTGAATGTGACCTGCAGAAGGATATAATATATAATAGATTTTTCGTTAATAGTGTGGAGTACAAGCATACGAAAATATGAGACAGGTTCATAAGGTCTCAACTTGTCCAAATGATAGCTATTTCGTTTATATTTAAATCGTTAAGAGACCTACTTACATATATAAAACAGTTTTAGGGTGATATGACTACTTACTGTTCTTGCAATCGAGAAAGGCAGTGAGTACGACAAGCAGGCCAGCGAGCGCTGGCTGGTTGATGAGACGACGGTCGGCGTGCGCAGGACACAGCGTGACCGTACCCTTACCCGCGTGGCACAACCCTTGTGCCAGCCGCACCATGAACAAGTGCACCGGTGACTTGCCGTGGTACAGGGCGAGCGCGCGAAGCATTGTTGCCAATCTGTCAATAATGCTTGTATTACATATTGCTCATTTCACTTACATATTTTTATCACCAAGTTTTAAAATCTTAGGGACTCATATTAAGGACTAGATGACGCCAGCGACTTCGTCCGCGTTGTAACTAAACTTATATGAATTTATTGTACATGGAGGCATGCCAAT
>DWKW01001565.1:0-12450 GCA_018250115.1 Doberes anticus | reverse complement strand
CTCTTCGTAATGACAGCCGGCCATTTAACATTTCAAAGTCCGCCGTAATATTAACCGCTAGTTGCCGCTGTCATCGCGCACCCAGCCCATAGATTTAATTTGCTACAAAATAAAAGTTTTGGCTAAACCCGGAGGATTTAAAGTAATATTATTTTGGTTTGGTACAGTTCAGGCTTAAATGTCATAATTCCACAAATATATACATTGTTGTACTTAATTAATAACTGTAACTGTGTAACAATAGGGCACTCAAAGTCAACTGGGACACTTAATAACTACCTAATAATAATACCTAGTAATAAAAATATGTACCTACTATGGCAAAAAAAAAAACAAAAATATATGACATCATTAATTTCTATTGTCATTTTAATGAGATCCGTTTTAGTATTTGATAAACTGATGACGATCGTAATATCCTGAACAACTGCTCAAAGGCGGAGAAAAGTTATTACGGCGCAGTTGGCCCTCTGAGCCCGGGAGGGAATCCTCAAGACTCATAGTCACCACGTCCTCATTCGTTTGAGCCATGGTAGAGATAATATTTAACCTATGGCATGGTGCTGACATCAAAATATAAAATTTAGTATATTGTCTGTCTGTTCTGTAATATCTGTGACATTAGGCTGACTGATAGTGATATGATTTATTTTGTTATTGCTTGACGTGTAAAAGTACCGGTCGTACGAAATTAGAAAAATGTAATCTTAGGTTCAGCTTTATTGAGTTACACAATTTCATTAAATTGATTTTTATCTATCAGTTTGTACTCACCAGGTTTTTAAAACAAGGGCAATAATAGATCTCATTTATTGCTGATAATTTGATAGCTCATGATTTTAAAATAATGTAACTTTGTAGTACTGTAGCAAGGTGCTTGGCAAACCGACAAATATTAATCCAGATGTGAAGTGGACCAGACCGACTGTAAATGTTCGTTAGCGAGGCAAATAAATATTGACATTTTAATGTAAGTCTTAGTTCCTTAACTTTGGTAGTAATTTAATTAATTTCGCTATAAGTAGACTGTTTACCTCATTCCACTAGAAACAATATATTATAAATGAATACAATTAGCACTTGTATATATGCGAAAAGACGTAAGAAACAAAAACAACATTTGCCATAGCAAGAAATATTTGCTCTGGGACAATGGGAAATGGGAAATTTACCTACACGAAGTTTGAAAATAACGCATAGGCTAAAGCTTACCGAACCATATGTATATCATCTTTCATTTTTGAGTGAGCGACTGAAGCAGCCCATTAGTGATAGGCTGAACATTAACAGAAGTATATGAACAATATAATAACAAACATAATATACTGAATGTTATGCATTATTTTAAAAGTAAATTTGCATTTTGTTTCTATTTTCCAGACCCAGAGTTGCTGCATGAAATTTCATTATGATATAAGCAGAACCAATGTATACTATTTCATGAGAATTTTTTGTGCAATCTTTTTTCTCTCTGTCAACCATATGTATGAGCCTGAGAGGTTTCTCAAATCTGATGAAGATCAATTTTCATCGAGTGTATGTATTTTATATGTAAGTATATATCTTATGATGAAAAAAAATCTGTTTAAGATGAATCCACTATATTTTATAAGTCTCATGCGTATACAAATTGTTATAAAAAGGTGTTTGTACATAATTGGTCATCAAACCCCTGGCCTGGCTGTAATATTTTACATCACTAAATAATACTCATAGTCCCACAGTAGGATTTTTATCCTGTGTCGTGGGTGCCATGGACACACACAGAAATAAGCTCACAAACACCCAGACCCAGTACAGAAATCTAGATTCATCATTAAAATTTCTGCCCTGCTGGGAATCGAACCCAGGACCCTGTGAACAACAGACCGAACATTGCCCATGGCGCCATATGGGTTGTCATCTATGTTATATTTAAATATGGTAACCTTTTAAAAGTTTAGAGGTAGATTTAGTTGTTATATACTAGCTATTCAAGTCTATTTTGTGTTTCTTATGCCTGTTTTTTCTGTTTATTTTTAATAACCTGCTAGATATTTTTTACTCAATCACACTAAAACCCTAATGAATGAATTTTCATGAGATTTAGTATGGAAATAGTTTGAATCCTAGGAGGACTAGATTTGCATATAGTTTAGTTTTAGTTAAAATGAATCCTTATGAGCAGTGACAGCCTTGTTAGTAGAAAAACGATAAACTCTAGTAGTAAGTCATACCTGCTAGCACATCACTACAGGGAAATGAAAATAATTTACTAGAAAGCTTGCAGTGTGTTCTTTACAAGACTATAATACATTGATGCCTTATGTGCATTTCAGGTTAAACACAAGACGCTTGAAGAATGCAGACATCACAGGTTATAAAGACTCCCTAAGGATAACTATGAACTAGAGCTCCCCTTGAACTATACCCAGTGAATCTTTCAATTTTGATTGGTGCTGTGTAAACATTAATGGGTAAATTAATGCTAAGTTAAAAAAAAATCTGGAAATGTTAGGACAGAATCTTCTAGATAGTGGTCACTATCCTGGGAGTACTGGTAGTTATTACTGTGATTTGCGAAAAAACAACCATTTAAAACAACATCTCGATAGATATGATGGTATACTGTAAATATATTGAACTGCATCACTGATGGAATCAATCCTGCTAAGGGCAGAACTGCCAATATTTGTACAAAGTCGTTACCCAATTGGATGAACAATGCGCAACAGCATGTAAGACTATTGCAAACATTTAAAATTGTTAAATAGTTGAAAAAAGTTTTTTTTATGTCTGTTATTTATGGCCAGACTGGATAAATAACAAACTTGGTTATACACAATATGAATACAGTGCAACCTCGATATAATGAAAGTGAAAAGAATTAGATAATATTCGTTATAGGTACCAAGTAATTCGTTGCAATGAGGTTTTGTTATACAGAGGTTAGGTTAGGTTAGACTACGATTCGAGTAAGAATACTTTAAGTTTAACATCTTACATAGAATTTGTTGAGACTTGAATTATTGTAGAATAGTGGGTATAATTGATAGGATTTGTTATGTATAAGTTATAAATTGAAAAATTCATTAAATGTATTCGTAATGTAAGAGTATATTTTACATTAGTTCTTAAGAGATTTTGTTAAATCGAGGAATAAGTTATATTGAGGCTTGTTATTTTAAGGTAACACTGTAATTAGCCAAACTTTAAAATGTTACTTATGTTAAAACTTTAAAGTGTTTAAAATAAATGTTTTAATGTAGAGTGTTTTAAAATTTTTTGGTGAAAGAAATATTATGATGAAGCGAATGAAATTTTACTAGTTTTAATTAACTTGGAAATAACATATTTGCATGATACTGTTATATTCAATAGTGACCCAGAGGAAATTTATATAGAGCAGCCACAACTGAAACCTGTAAAAGCTTTTAGAGCTTAATAAGGTAACAAACCTAGTAGGAAATTCTCTTCCTCATATAGCATTCGTGAAAGCTATGTTACGTTATAGTAAAAAAAATAATCAAAACACACGCTTTAATAGCGAACCTAACTAAAACGTAAAACATAATTTATAATTCGTTATAAGTTTAAAATAAGAAAAAAAAAAATAAACGAAAAATAAAGCGTGGGGTGCTTTTTACGGTATTCTTATCCTAATTACTTTACAATGAAATAATTATAACTGTCATATTAGTTATTAAAATGTATGTAATAGTATGTATAAGTAAACAAAAACTTAAGAGCATATATATTCCTATTTAGCAGTTTCATAAAAACAATCTTTTTTTTTGACACCCTAATATTATTTGGAGAATATATAAGCAATTGAGTGTTATCACTGTGAACAAGAATCTCGAGCTCCCACAACGATTCGAATGCCCCACGGATTCTAATCCCGATAGGCTCCTGTAATTTTTGTAAATTATGTGAGTATTAAAAATGAATCATCACCTCAATGGTGAAGGAGAACACTGTGAGGAAACTTGCACACCTAAGAATTCTCTATTATGTTCTCAAAGGCGTGTGAAGTCCGCCAATCCGCGGTTGGACAGTGTGGTGGACTATGGCATAAACTCTTAGATGAGACCCTTGCCGAGCAGTGGGACAATAACAGGATGATGATGATATCCAAGAAATATTTATTAAACCTTTGAAATAAAGACATCAAGGTTTCTGTTTCTTCACTATAAAATAAAGCATTAATAAAATAACGTGTAAGTGTAGTGTATCAAGTACTTTTATTTGGATACCATTCAGTGACCTTCCGCGACTAAGACCACATAAGTCTGTCCGGAAGCAAACAGCCTAGACCCCAGTTAATAACCGAATAATCAACAGGACAGCCTTGCATTTTGTGTACGCACACTTGTGTTTTTTTTATCCTGCTGATCCTGGCAGGCATATCATGTTATTGTTAGGTCAAAGTTATTGTGTTGCGAATTTTCAAGCAAATCGGACAGCTAGAAGTGGGTAAAAATAACCCTTGTATAGATAGAGAGATAGGTAAATAGATAGATAGATACAGATCAAGTTAATAAACAAAAAGCGTATTAAAAGTCCACTGGGGCGCGTTGCACTTTAGAAATGTGTAATTGGGGTAAGTTTAGTATAATTAACTTTTTCTGCTGAAATTCAATTTGAAATTTTTAAAGTACATGTTGTAAATGCTATTAATAACAATACCTGACTTATTGAACACTCATATATAATAAACAAATTTGTTCATTCATGTACCTACAAGTTATAATTTTCAATACCATCATTTTAATGACAGCAACTAAGCTAAGTTATATTATATTTGAAGCATTAAAGTAGTCCCATGATGAAACTACTAGATTTTTTCTTAAAGAAAGGGACAAAAAAATTGCAGTTAGGTACTTACATCACAAATAATTTAATAAATACGTACAGTTCACCGATTTATCCTTTGGTGGACTACTACTTTGAAAAAACCCTGAGGATTTTATACATAAATAAAATATTGGATAAAGATAATATATGGGATATGGCCGTAATTTTCCTTACTATTACACTCTCTTAAAACAAATTTGCAAATATGTTCAATCATAATTTGAATTTTCCATTGCAATTTTTTTCAGTGTAATTATTTATTCCGTTTGTTTGACTACTTAGTAAGTACTTAAAAATATTGCTACAACTTTTAATAATTCAAAGTTTTTCTCAAAATTTCGGTTTACCATGTCGAGTATTGTCGGATGCAATCAATTTTTTGTAGTATCGTAATGTATGTTATATGTTGTATCGTGTGGCGTATTGTTATAATTTTAAAGTATCTTATAGACCTTGGTACAAAAGAGGAGATAGTTAGCCACGAGATGGCGCTTTTCTTAATAAATGCTATTCATTATTTTTCCATTGGTACATTCGCACCCTAATTCGACGCGTCTTGTTTCTATGGGCTAGGGACGCCAGGGAGCCAGTGGGACTTGTAATTTTTTACATTTTGCGCATGCGCTAAATTTACCACGCTACGCTGGAGCGCCCCAACGACGCCTCATTTCATGTCTGCGATAATTCCAACTCAGTTGTATTCATTCTTAATAGCATTGCTGCTAATGCAGACGTGAAATGTGACAAGAAATTTGGTGAGTTGTATGGTCTACACAGTTTATGACATAAAAAATATAGCATATTATTTCTGAAGTACTGGTATGGTATGGTAATTTTTTTATAAAATGTATGTAAATTAATTTCTTTATTTTTTTAACTAGGTGATGGGGTGGAGCCGCCGCGGCTTGGAAAAAACTCACCCGCCAGATTGTAATAGGTACGTATTTGCTATTTGTCAGTAATAAAATAGACAGGTCCTTTATTTTTGATCTTTCCCGTGCGTGTATCTTAAGCCGCAACCGCAGGCTCGTGGCTCGTGGTTGCCTCGGAATAGCAAAAAGCAGTATTCTTGAGAACCTTTAATAGCTCAGAGAACTCGCATTAAAACAATATTTTACTTGAGTATCTCTAAGAGCTTGAGATTTTGTTAACGCTGGTCCCTTTGTAGCCTATTTGAAAAGGGGAGAACGTACCTATAAAATTCAACCAGTTTCCAATTTTTTATTCTAAATAAAAAAAAATTGTAAAAATAACAGGAATAACTGGTATTCGTTATTATATTGAGCCTATTCGTAACTTTAATTAATGATTTCGTTACATTTATGTTCAATTGAAGGTACAATTTTCAGTAATATGTATGTTCATTATTGATTTTCTTAAACAAGGGGGAGGGGCGTTGCCGCCGCGCCGCGTGATCGTCGCGTCGCCATGTTGCCGCGCCGCCGCATCGCCGCGCCGCTGCGACATCGAAGATTCTCGATCACTATGGAATAACAGGTAAGTGTTTGTTATTTTCTAATAATATAATATTGCATCATAACTCAATGAAGGTATTTTGATTTTATTATAAATCGCGGTCACTTCAATCTCTAGTGGTCATGAAATTCGACGTCCCGTTTAGATCGATTGAGGTTTGAATCTCAGCACGTGGCTATGATTGATCGAAATTATCTAAAGCTCGATAATAATTTTATTGGACTACTTGGAATACTTAGTTACCGAATCAATTACGACTGTGGGACAATCGTTATGTCGACTTCGGATTTAACGTACCGATGGGCGTGGTCAGAGCGTTTGTATTTTTGGGAAAGTAAATATCGTGAGGAGGCCGGGACGTTAGAAAGTTTTCGGCAATTTTCTCAAAGACACGTGAAGTTCATCAATCTGCACGTGGCCCGCGTGGACTATACATAAACCTTCTCACCAATGATAGTCCCCTACCCAGTTAAGAGAGAAGAGGGTCGATGATGAATACGCTACTCTCTTTGTTGCTAATTTGAAAAAGAAGAACGTACCTGTACAATTCAACCAGTTTCCAGGTTTTTTTTTATTTAGAGTTTCGTGTATAAAAATAAGTACCTGGATGGGTATTTTTTTTTAAATATTAGCTGAGTAGCAAACGAGCATGCAGACCACCTGATGTTAAGTGGTCTCTGCAGCCCATGGACATCTGAGGTTGTGTGTGAATGTGTTGCTACTCCTGAGGACTAAGTTGGAATGCCTGCCGTCCAGTGTCGTCTGCCTAACTACACCCTCTCACTGCTGCTTTACGGCGGGAAAAAGATGTAGCGGTTGTGCCGCCGCAGCCGAGCCTTAGACATAAGACTCCACCACCATCGAAATCGTGGGTATTTCGTGGCTTCGTGAAGTTGGATTGTTTATAAGCCGCTTTTTCAAAGATCTTTTAGGCATTTTTAAGTGAACACGTCACGTGAGGTAAAAAGACAAGTTTTTTATCAATTACAATTGATTTTCTTGGACTAACCTAAAAAAAATGTATTACTACTCGCCAATAGATGTCAGGAAGAGTCATATTTTTCAGTTTATGTTACTGTTATTTATTTTACTATTGTAGCAATTTATCATTGCCTGAAAACACTGATAAAACTTTTTCTAAAAATGAAACCTAGCTAGATCGATTTATCGCCTCCGAAACCCCCCATCAAGTACGCCGATATTCATGTTCATAAGTAACTCGAAAAGATATAAATTACTTGACTTGGAAAATTTGAAAAATTTGGAGCTGCCTTTAAATATTAAAATTTCAACTTGATTTGAGTCGAATTAAAATTTTTCAGGATCTTTATGATTTTTCTTGTAGAAAAAATGATAAAACTATTTATAAAAAATAAAAATAAACTATTTTTGACGATATGTGAAAGCTTTAAAAATTTGGAACGAACCTTTAAAAAAAATTTTTTTGACCTGCTGTCTCTCTTTTAAAACATTGTAAACTTACATATTCTGGTATGAACCTCGAAAAAAAAAACCTTTTTTTTGCGCCACCCTAATATACAAGAATTTTAAAGGCATAGATAGGAATAATTAATATTTCTTAATATATTAAAAATATACGTAACTTTATACGAGTTTGTGTTTAGTGGGGTCTCATTAGGTTTACATCAGGAACGAAAGATAATAAAGAGAAAAGAGGAACGAACCGCTCTAAACTTCTTCCTGCTTCTCGCCACTTGGTTCGCCGGTTTGGGAACCTACGGTCTTGCAAAAGTGTATTAGTATTAGTGTGCGTTGTTACATTAACTAGACAGTAGTCAACATGACGTTCTGTTGTTCCGAGCGTTCTGGACTCGAAACAGAAATTTGAATGATGAATTTAGATCTTTCTCTCTGGACGGTGTGTACGGCACTTATAACAAAATATATATATATTTTATTTTTAACTGCCTGTCTGTTCTGGATAATCTCCAAAACAGCTGGGCCGATTTTGACAAGACTTTTACTGGGAGATAGCTGATGTTGTAAGGAGTAAACAAAAGTCGAGTAGTTAATATAAAAACGATAGAGGTTTGCCGTTGTGTGATATATCAGGAATTTGTTTTTTTGCGTCCTTTAATAATTCATTACGACTAATACAATTAAATGGTGTTTTTGAAGTCAACTTTTTCTTTTCTTTTCTTATTAAGAAGTTAAATAACTTCTAAGATTGTGTACCGCGGCTTCACAATCTCCTTTTGAGCCAAAATCTAGTAGAATGTGTTGAAATTTTAATTGTAACTTAGGAACTTGTGGACGGCCATGTCATGGTCTTTGCACACTTCGACCAAATACAGTATTTTGTTGATATATGTAGTGGGCGTTTGTTACCATTTTACTTGCAAATCTATAAGCATTTACACTCTTCCTATTATCATGTCCCCATCAACTCAATTGAGAAGAATTTATTTGAAGTTGTAAAAGACATTATTATCACCTCAAAACTTAAAAATCTGGACATCGGAAAATAGCAAAACTCGTCATTCTGGCCAAACAACATTACCTTCGTAATAATACAACACGACGAACACAACGTGTAGGTACAGGATCAAGTCTACATAAAATATTTTGAACGGGGGTGGAAAAGCTGCGATCGATACTTAATATGCCAGACAGTAAGGGGACGAGGGTATTAATTATACATCCCCTAGTCAAGGGGAGAGTGGACCCTCTCTGAAAAGCACACGCCATAACTACATTCTATATAACATTAGCGGCGGAGATTCAATATTGATTGTATGGATGTACGATTCACGTCCTTCGTAGGGGAGCGCTCGAGAGCCAGACGCACACCATTCCATAACTATAGTCGACAGTAATGCGTCATAAATTTTAATATGGTAGATACGTTTTTACTATATTTTTTGGTTGTGGTTAAAGTTGTTTCAAGAAAAGAACGATAAATTATCCTTAAATATTACTCCTTTTCAAGCTCTGTTACCCTATGAGAATACGCGGACAATCTAAATTGAAATTGGTCATTTAAAGTATCTTCGAAGCTGGTCCTTTTGTCAGTCAATTGTCATGTTAACGGCTAACGATCTCAGGGACATGAATTTTATAGTATGGAAACATTTGACGTATCTAGATAGACTGAGAATTATACATATCTGCATTTTTAAATGATGGTGGAAACCATGTCAAAATGTAACTAGTAATTAGGAATCATGTTCTGAAGAAAGAAAGCATGCATGTTATAAAGAAGTCAATTGAATTACTAACAATACCAGTATTATACTATAAGACTCGCGTAATATTAATAGTAAGATTAGTTAGTACGCATAGTAAGTAGTATGTTTAGACAGAAAAGAAAAATTAAACTGGTGGTGGTAATGCCAGTTGCCAGGTGGCATATTTTGGTGCTGTTTTCAATAAATGTGTAGGTACGACTAGAACCTTAAGTCTTGATCTCTCTGAAATAATAAATTAGCTCCTTCGCGTCTCTTCATTATTGCCGCCCCCTAAACGTTCCACCCTCGCAGTATCGACGTAGACATTTATTTTAGTGTATATCCAATATGTATGTATGTCTACATTTACGGGAATTTTGTAAGGCGAGACTTGCCGACGTTGTCGCCGTCCTTGTTCCACCGCACATGCGTATGACTTGCGTAGACTCACTGGCAACATTGCTCCCCTAAATGTCCAGTATTACGTTGTTAAAATTCGAATGGTTTACACGCGAGTAACTTGATATTGCTTCATTTCTTTATTCCTAGCTCCCTAAAATATCCTCTGAATAGAAGTTTGGGCAATCATAGTGATCACTATAAAAGCTTTGTACGTAAATATATTTTCGTGTGCTTTGAACCGTCTCACCTCGTGCAACGTGGGTCTTCAAAACGATTGCGTCTGTAACTAGGTAAGTTTTAAAAAAAGAGTACTTGTACCAATTCGTTATAGCAAGTTTTAAATTGTTTTATCTTTATTATTAAAGTTTTTCGTTAATAATAAAAGTTAAACCAGCATGCTGGCCACCTGATGTTAAGTAGTCACTGCAGCCCAATTAAGACCGCAGTTCGATGAGTATCTGGATTAAGCTGATTCAAAAAAACAAACAAACTTTATTTTTAAAACGTGCATCGAAATATCTTCAGAGTACCGAAAAAAGACCCCTGTGAAAATTGGAGCTCTTAATTTTAATATTGAGAGGCGAATTTATAACAAGTTATATCAAATAAAAAACAAATGTTATTTAAAAAATCAAAATTACGTTAAAAGTCTTTTAAATAAAATTCTCTGAAACACCTATCATTTCTACATAATATTTATTAAAATCATTATCTTTGTATATTATATTAAAAAAAAACATTTTTTACCAACGAAAATGGACTTGTAGGTAATGATAATTCAAAATTTTTTTTACACAATGAAATTTTTTGTAGAAAAAAAAATTCATGTTACATATACATATACATATGACTCACCAGCAATTGATTGTAATTATATTTTCGAGTAGCTTTAAGAACTAAAATCCGACTACGGGGAATTATGTTTCGTCTTCGATTTTTTTCAAATTCCTGGAGATATTTTTTATTTTATTTATTTATAAATGAAAATGTTGCATGTAACCATCACACAGTGAAGGCGATGAACATCTCAATTGTCAAAATCGATACAATAAGCCTGATGCTAAAATGGAACATCCAAACATAATTAATTAATTAAATTATTGCCATTCCTTTGCGGCTAGCGTAGTCGGGTAGAAAGGAGGTAGCTGTTTAAAATATGTCACAATGTTGCATGCTCTGAAAATTTTGATCGATGGATATACATAACTAGCGGTCATATTTGCTTAACATCCACAGAGTACTTTATAATATAATCCACGCGTATGCCTACAACACAGTCTTTTATAGAAATATAAATAGACAGCAATAGAACAGAACAGAAATAGAAGTTGTAGTGAACAAAATTTAACTGCCAAAACTGTTTAGCCAAAAAAATATTTGCGGCAAAGGCCGGTAGATCCTAAGATGTAGAAATTCTTAAGCCTCATTGTGTATTTCAACGCTTTTGGCTATATAAGAAAGGATATAAACAATTCGATCCTTCGGAAATCCTAGACGAAGAATAGCACCAGGAAATCCATGAGTAGCTGTGATGGCGATAGACTCTCATGTCGTGTACTCCCGTACGGCGCCACAACCGTGGTTTCTATTTGTGCCGTAAAGCAGCATTGTATACATGCCGTTCAGATTAGAAAACAATCTAAATTAAGTCAGGTGGTGACTTGCCTCTCACTGGATGGGTTCCCATAGAGTGGTGCATACCGGGGGGCAACATTGACGTGAGCGGCGGGGGGTGTAGAGAGGTGCGGCACCGATTACACCATCGCCGGGAATTGTGCGTGTACTTTACATGTAAATACATTTCCACCGCCGAGCATATAGCTCTAGCGACTCCACTCAGAATGGCTGGCAAAGGCAAGTCAGACGTAGGGGTCTGTTCCTCTCGGCCTACCGAAGATGAGGAACAGGGGAGCATTCAGGTATATGGTGTCGCTACTCGCCGAAGCTTCTCTGCGGGGTTACTATTATTATCTTCAGAATCTTAGAAGGTATCGTTCACGAAAATCAACAAGAATATAACTCACGAATTATAATACATTCGGATATTTAAGAATTCCTACCAACAGAATTATGTTTTGTTTGTTAGGAAGATTATAACGAAACGAAATAAAAGATCTTTGAAGTATTACAAATAAAAGTCTCAGCATCCAAAATTAATTCCTAAGCTCGCGGCTAATTGCTGCGTTGTTATATTGTGCTGCTTATTCGATGGCAAGTCTACATACTCACGATTAGCTTCGTAAGGTGTATAATTGGATATATTTGTTACAAATAAAAATTCATTCTAGCGAACAAGCTGACTGGCGTGAAGTGCGTTGTCGCCTTTTATATGATTATACATTAAATTGAATCAGTAGTTTCTAACATTTCTTTGCTGTTAGAAGGCACGCTATATAATAATGAAGAATTGAATTTCTTTAATATAAAGAATAATTAGTAATAAACAGCACAACGTAAATAGTTTAATTATAATAATATGTACATATTTCTAAATTCATTTATTTTCTTTTTAGGAAATGCTACAAGAATCAACGTCCAGTTGCATTCA
>DWKW01001564.1:0-12456 GCA_018250115.1 Doberes anticus | reverse complement strand
CGCATTTCAACTATACAGAATTATTTGAAAGCAAAAAAGATAAATGGCTTTTCCTGAAACGCTTTTAGAAACACTTCTTTTCACATCTTAAGTTGAAAATTTTCAATGTGATCAATGAAATTTTAACATAAACTTGAACAGCTAACATCTGGGCGAAATAATAAATACAATCCCGTTATAATTTTTCAATTTCGCCACAGACAATACAACATGTATAATGTTTCAGACAAGACTTGCAACGGCGTCTGATCGCAATTACGGTCGGCACTCATCTCCGGACTTCCATCGACGGCACGGTAAATTAGCAAAAAATAATCATCAAAGCTCGTACCGCTTATTTATTTACAATGGCTACTGTGGAGTGTGTAACTAAGATGGATAATATGATAGATGTAATCGTATTATTAGAAGCCAGCAGAATTTGCTCTTTAAAATATTATATTTTAGCATGTGTTCAGAATTACATAAATGCGTACATGCTTAATTTATCAGAAAAGCAAATTATGTAATAGAAAATAATGGGTTACCTTAGATGGCATAAGCCAATATCCAAATAATTTTGCGGCACTTAAAGTCTTTCATCTTCGAGAACAAAACCTATAAATATCAAGCGTCCCGATGTATATAGATAGGTATACATCATGTATGATCCATTGCGTAAGAAACGATATTGCCACAGACTTAGAGTTGTGTTTCACTTAATATTAAATGACGTATAAATGTCTTTATTTCTTTACGTTTAAGGTTCTGTATAATTTATGTAGGTGCTGTAGAATTCACGAGTAATTTTACGTACATTGAACGTATCGTCCTTAGCACTATCTACAGAAACCAATATTAAGTTGTTCTGTGTAATCCAACTCGGCTCACGGTGTGTCATACACCTGGAATTATTTGAACCATCATCGCTTTAATTCCAGTGAATTAAACAGTGGCTACGTGCTCTTTGGATGACATATATCCCATAAGAATAAACGTGGTCTAAACCAATGTGCCTAGAAATATCTAGTTCCAATATAAAAATAAAGATTGCAACACAAATAATTCGATAAATTTCATTATTGATCATAGAACATTTCTGTGTAAACAAACATACCCTTCCAGCTATACACTTTCTTTTCCTTTGCATCATTTGATGGTGACATTGTTTTAAATGATACCGAGTGGTTAGCAAGGCTTACATTCGCATTATGTTACCGTAAATATTTATTTACAAGCAATTTTATATTCAATTTATTATTGTTGTTGATTTTAATACGTCCTTGATTCAATACAAGGAAGGGAGTAATTTTTTTAACCCAAAAGTCCAGTCAGATTTATGCTTCTGAGAAGCAAGTGATGGCAATTACAAAAAACCTGTCTTCAAACTACAGGTACTGTACCTGTTCATAAAGGCCAGCATCAATTTTGCCAACATTAGATACATATACATAGTATTCGATAGACTAGTGCATAAGATTTGTTATACATAACAAAATAATGACGGTTTTGTAAAACAAAGTTGAACAGTCCGCAACTTGCTTTTATTTTTATAATGTATAATTTGATAATTTGGATTATAACATTCAAACTGTATGGTTTACTAATGTGTGTTAGCAGTAACTTTAGGAACCCCCACACCTACTTGCACTTATACAAGTCACTAGTAAGCCTCAAATATACAGTCACTATCTGGAATTCGTACTACAATAAAAACATAAATAAAACTGAATTTGTATAAAAAAAAACTTACGCAGTTTGCATTAACGTGTTAGATTCGATTTTAGTAGAATACTAACTGAATATAAAATTTTAACACAAGAATCTAGTCGTCAACAACTTCAAGCGATTTTATTATATGTTAAATGTTGTAATCATAAATACAATTGTATGAAGTAATAGAGGTATGGACAGGAAAACTTGATCGATGATCACTATCTCAGAATTAATATAATTAATCTAAGTAGAAAAAAATTGTGATCTCGACTCGTAATGAATGGAGGCTGTGAAGCGTTCGATACAAAGAGCTTCGTATAGCGGCTGCTGACCTGACATGATCCACTAAGCCAGGTAATGAGAACCTTTTTCATTAACCTATACTATTTAAGTATTTATACAATGTACAATTATTATTGAAGAGATTTGATGATACAATTATGATTTAATGTTTCATCTCTAAATCTAACGTATTATCAAACTATATAATGCAATTTGTTCACTTTGTTTACTTTGATGACACATATTATCTACATACATACCATACCAATTTTTTATTTCTCAATCTTGTACTAATACTAAACATTGTCTATTCTATTTAATACTATATTGAAAGAACTAATAAAAATCGTTTGCGCCCGCACCACTGCTCCACCTATTTTTGCAGTAAAGAAATAGTGTAAGCATTCCTGTGTTTGACGTCCGACCGATATACGTAGTGACGTAACGTCTGACTTCAGTCCTATATAAGGTCGGTTGTGGATGTCAATGGTTTGCAGAGATCACTTATCATCGGGTGCCATACATGATAATACATTGATAGATTAAGAGTTAGAGTTAGGACTGCGGTTAACATATAACTAAGATTAAGAAAACCGGGCACAAGTACGTTCTTGTATGGACTACTGTTGCCACCGATCAGGCAAGTACTAATTGAATGTCATCGCGACCAAACACTTACTTATTACGCTGTTAAAAATAATAATTGCGGAAGCACAATACTAGTGGACTAAGCACTAATAGAAACATGAATAAGTCTACTAAGTATTTCAGAAAAATATTGCTTTATGAGATTTGAAGAAATTGTACATGGCACACATTATACAAGTACCTGAAGACATTTTGTAGACAGACCACGCGCATTCATGGCTATTTCTGACCACTATCTAATAACTAGCTGACTTATGAAAAGCTAGTTTTTTGGCAACTAACACTTCCACCAGAAGTTAACTTATTAGTGAATTAAGTCTGTCAATAACAGATGTTTATAAACAAAATGTAGATTTTCCCGCCGAATGTTACAAACCCCTGCGAGCAACGTATACGATGGCTATAGACATAATAATATACATTTCATTATTGGATGCTGTCGAATAAGAAGCTGGATCTTAGCGCTTGTCCATTCCGACATGTTTAATTACCTTTGGGTCATAAGAATTCAATAACAGTTAATGTTTTGTTGCAGTAATTGATTTGTGGTTAACATTGCAGCCTATTACTCCGGTGGGTTTTTTCGACTCCCTCGCTGATAAGCATTGCTGATAAGTATTGTTTTGATACTTCAAATAAAAAAAAACCTGCTCTAACAGTGAACGAAGACTTCGTAAGGAAATGTCTGCAAAGTCTTAAGGTTTTTCATGATGCTCTCAAAAACAAGTGAAGTCCATAGAATCCCGTCGCGGACATCGTGATCGGTTATAGCTCAAAACCATTTTCAACTCTGAGAGCATCCGTGCTTAACGGTCTAGGAACATCCACATCCAACTTCTAATAGCACCGTAGTCCTATCGGAGATCATACGGGGAGGCGTTGCTTATCCTATGTTAAAACGCCTCCTGTTCAGTTCAGTGCCAAGCACTTCTTCCAATGTGCATCCCAATAGTGTTCGCAGTTCACACTACTGCTTTTATGCAACTTACTTATAATTGGCTTACAAGGCATGGAAGAACCATGAGCTATGCGGTAAAATAACAAAGTTTTCGAAAAAAGATCTAAAAAAATTATAATTCATGGCAGAATGAAACTCGTCTCGAAGCACCGCCAATAGTGGAATTTCGCACGAAATTACCAAATCATCAGATTGGATTGTACATCTCTTTAAAGTGTTCGTAAACGAAAACAACTAAAAATTGTGCAGCTGCATTAACGACCAAAAGGATTGCTTCAATCACCCTTTTGCTAAGACGCGCAACATTTTCTTTGAAGTAAATAACAAAGCATTATGTAGGTACGTTACGCCATGAACCTCTCACGGTGTTGACTTTGGGTGTCCCTTCACTTATCAGTGCAATAGCGACTAAAGAATCAAAGGAAAAAGTTAAACTGAAAAGCACTAGGTAAATCATTAACAACCTATCAATGTCCCTCTGCTGAACATGGTCTCATCTTAGAGATGAGAAACGTTGAGGGCAATAGTTCACCACGCTGGCTAAGTGAGGATCGGTGGACTTGAAAATGGTGACTTGAGAATCGGTGGACATGGCTTTTGAGAACATTATGCCTATGCATAATGTTCTCATAATGAGTCTCATAATGAGACTATTCTCAGCCATGCCGGTTTATTTGCAATGCTTTCCTTTACCGATAAGCAAGTGTTGATTAGTTCCTAATTCACAAATAAGTGTGAAAATTATTGACCGCGTTTCGAACCCTGACCAACTGGAGCTGACGGCTGATTTCAGACAACTACACAATATGCTCATGCAAAAGCTTTAAGTACGACAGTATATTAGAAATTGAAGTTTATTGTAGAATGGAAAAACGATTACATTCGATTGCTTGCAATCGTCTAGATGAATTTAACTAAATTTCATTGAGTTAAGATGAGTGATAGCCTAGTGGGTAAGCATCTCGACCACGTTACGATGGGTCAAGGTTCCAATCCCGGCTCACTTCTCTGTATCTCGAAATATTACCTGTTTTAAATTTTCGAAATTATGTGCGTAATATGAATTTATTATGACTCACTTTAACGGTGAGGGAAAACGTAAGGAAACCTGCATGCCCGAGAGTTTTCCATAACATTCTCGAGGGCATGTGAAGTCCGCCAATCCGCACTTGGCCAGCGTGGTGGAGTATGGCCTAAACCTTCTCATCTCTGAGAGAAGACCCGCGCCCAGCAGTAGCACAAAAATGGGTTGATAATAATTGAGTTAATACGTTATTTAGTTTCATTAATTATTTATTTACTTTAATTTAATAAATTTACAATGTTTTAACTATTATTTTGGGGTTGCATAAATATTCATGTACAACGAAGCGAATAATGACATTGCATAATTATGGTTGCTATAATAAGTTAATAATATGGAGACTCCCTGACAATTTGGACGAATAAGGTATAACAAATCGTATGGGCTTCACTGTACTAGACTTGTTTGAAAATAAAATCTTGTGTAATGCATGCTGCAGGTTCTCTACAACGGCGTAAATATACAACGGACAGGCTAGCAAGTTTAATTTCCTAAAAGTTATTTAGGTGAGTTTTGGAATAAAAGCGTTGTTGTTTTTAATCATAGCGCAATTCTCAAACGTAGAAATCTAATGCGGAAATAATCTTACTATCGGTTAAGATTTTCTTAGATTTATTAAACAACAAAAAAACTAAACATTGATAATTTTTTTTGAATATTATTCGTTACTTATACCTAAGGAAAGACTTTATTACATCAATCTTTGCGTGATTTTGATTTTATGAGACTACATTTTTGGTAAACAATATTTTTTTATAAGCGATAGGCTTTGCTTATACTATCGTGTTTTTAATATTACTTTTGACATCATTTCGTTTAATTTTAACAACTTTTTCTGATGGCTGCAATAATACAAAATATACAAGTAACAGAAAATAACTTAATAACAGACTACCAAATGTCAATAGAACAACATACTTTTTCCACCAATCATGTAAATTATTACCAATACTTACCCATAAACTGATAAATATTACAGTCTCAATAGTACACACGATGATCCAAAACACATGCCACAAGCGAACGTGACGAAACCGAACTTTAAACTCCATTAGACAAAATAAATATATAAATGCTAGAAATAAATAGAACGCCCTTTTTACTGTGCTAGCTTGTGGCACTATCAAGAAAAGTAACATTATTTGGTAATGGGAGAAAAGTATTATTATCGATACGTAGGGGAAGAAATCTATAAATGCTGCAATAGAGAGCAATCGCGCAATAAAAAACGAGTACCACCCTAAAAATTGTACTAAGGCCGCAGTAATATCTTGAGGTTCAAGACCTCGAATGAGAGATCGAGGCACACGGCGCGGAATATCGGGCTCCTCTGGAATTACTTCCCAATGCTTTCTTCTAGGTGGGGCAGAAAGCCAGGTGGGAATAGATTCAGCGTTTTCCATCATTTTTTCTGCCCATACCGCTAACGTACCTGGTGTTGGTGCTGGTATGAGTGGTGGGGGTGGGATGTCGACCTTTTGTATAGTATATTGTGTATCCCGTCTTCGAGGTGCGACTCGGTCTATTATTGTTACAGGTGTCACGTTTGTCTCAACGTTATCTTCATAATCATAATTATTATCTCGTTTGGTCACTGGTGGTAAATAATCTGAACTTGAATCTGTATCTGATTCAAAGTTATTATCAAAGAAAAGGGGATTATGGAAATCACTTGCTGAATTTCTAGTCGAAAATTGTATCAAATCGCTGTTAATAAAATGTCTGCTACCGTACGATTTTTGAGAAGAGCTGGATTGTCGTTTCAGAACTGGCTCATAAAGAGGTTCATCATTATTATTGTCATTTTCTAAATTTTGGTCAACAGTATTATCTTTGTTAGTGCTGATTTTGTTACTCCATGGATACCTTCGCCCACAAATTTTTTCTCTTTCGAATCTTCTGTATGTGGTTGCAGTACTAGCCATTCTCAATGAAGATGCAACCAATGTCACAGCTTGCAATGTCACTGAAAAGAAAAAACTGCTATAAATAGGGCCGCGAGATTTAAGAAGTTTCTTATTATGCATAACATTATTTTGTAATTACTTTTATCATAATCTGGATTTGCAAAACCTCCCATCATGTTTAATATGTTAACAATGGCATGTGGTGCTGAATGTATGAATGCCTGCAGGAATAAATATAGCTCCAGCGGGGATGGTGCCCGAGCTTTCGTTATGGCTTCTTGTACACGTTTCTCGTCATCGGAGTGACATGCAAAAACTGCTTCTATCCACCAGAATATTAAGTAACAATATCTGAAACACCCACAGAAATCTGTAATTTTACGCTTACCCATGAAATGCGCACTTGGCTAGCGTGGTAGGCCATGGCTTACACCCTTATCATTTATCAGACTAGACTCGTGCCAGTCTATAGAACAGTAATGTGTCCTTGATGTTGATACGTTGAAACTCGCCAACAAATAAAATACTAGAGGTTAACGACTATTAAGAAATTCTGTTAATTGAGTGACTTGAGTAATGTCACTTTTACCTACAAAATAATTTGGAATTTTCTTTGAATATTAACATTACGAACCCATTATTGACTCATTTAGTTCCCAGAAATCGTCACTCACGCGTACTTACGATAACAGAAACTTTATTCCATTTTGATTTATGATATCATCATTTTGTTGTATTTTAGTTTTTTTAATTAAATCTTAAATTGAATTTCAAATTCCATTCTAAAGGAGAAAGGTACTTTTGACTTTTACAAGCACAAACATACGCAGGTTTAATTTTTTTAAATAAAGATTTGTAGCTCCACAGCGAGTTATAGAGAGACTATGAGGTCTCATTAAGCACCTACTTACTTATTAATTTATTTGCTTTATAATTAACAAACCTGCCAATCGCAGCAATTGGGAAGAAAACTGTATTGACAATTTGCATCAATATCCATTTTACATCATTACGCTCTATTTGGACTCTAAAGGCAGAAAGATCGGTTTCCAATCCAGGAGGCGGACTGGCGAGCGTGAAAACCATAGATATTAGTGCTGGCAATACCATCACAATTGTACAGAAGGCAGCTAGCCTGGCAAGGAAAAGGGAACAATTATTATTTTTGAAACATGTATTAAAATTTTGTTCGTTATATTGCTTTCCGATTTTACTCAAGTCTCACATCTGAGAAACATTCAAACAATTCAACAACAAAAAACTATTTTTTTAATGGAGTATGAAATGCGGCCTGTTTGAAACGGTCGCATTATTGAATTACAATTTTATTTCAATATTCGTTAGTACCTCGGGCCAATTCCGAAACTATAAGCATTTGAAAGCATGCAATAAAAATTAGCGCAAAAAGAAATTGTCGAATAATCTACATACAGAATGGACCTTTGGAATAGAATGGACTTTAGGGTGGACCTAGGCTATATATTATCCCGATTAAAATAAAAAGGCTTTATTTTATATTTAAGTCATGGGTCGTCAAGACCAGTTTTGCAACGAAGTGCAATTTTGCAAGTCGAAAAAAAAACAGTCCATCGAATGCGTTTGTTTCGAAAGCTTCCTTATATGTTATCATATGTTATATGAACTTATCAATACATGGCGCTGACCATGAATAGTATACACAATAAATACATATAAGTTTTTTATTCTTAATCCACACCGAAAAATGCCCATTTATTAAGGAAGACTCTAGGACATGTAACTTCGTGATATGATCATAGCACAGTTAAAAAAGTTAGTGTTTCATAATTAGGTAGATAGTGACTATTCATAAAATTTTAATTATATGTACATTTAAAGTTGATGGTGATAGATTCTTATGTCGAAGGCTCGCCTAAAAGTAAAGTTCTGCCGTAAAGCAGCAGCGTGACAACAGCCGTGTTACGGTTTGAAGGGTGTGGTTAGGCAGAAGATACAAGAGGCAATCCAACTTAGCCCTCATGAGTAGCAACGCATCCACATACGACCTCAGATACGACTTTCGTCCCAGTTGAGGTTTGATGTGGATGTCCATGGGCTGCAGTGACCTTAACATCAGCCTGCATGCTCGTTTGCTATTCCGTTTGAATAAAAATAATACTAATCAAAACGTGATGCTGCTACCTCCAGGCCCATCCTGGTGCTGAAGTGTGAGCAAGGGTTCGTCGGGCCGAAGGGCGTGCGGCTGGAGTGCAACAAGGCCAACTACGAGACCATCCAGGTGGTGCGCGGTCCTAAGGGAGCCGTGTACTTCAAGGGTAAGGATGTTCCAGAGTAATACTGATTGTGGTCGTAGAGTATTGATGGTGGTAGTCTGAAGGCTCGCCTGCGGCGGCACCACCGCTGCACCTATTTCTGCCGTAAAGCAGCGGTGTGAGAACTGCTGAGTTTTGGTTTGAAGGGTGCAGTTAGGCAGACGACACTGTACAGGAGGCATTCCAACTGGCATTCCAATTCAGGAGTAGCAATGCATCCATATACAACTTCATGTGGATGTCCCCATGGACATGCGGCCCATGCCGCAGGGACCACTTAACATCAAGCGGCCCACACGCTCGTTTGCCATTCTCTTAATATAAAAAAGTACAACAATTTACCGTGAGACGACCTGTATGGCGCCGTGGGCGACGTTCGGTCTGTCGTTCGCAGGGTTCGATTCCCAGCGGGGCAGAAATTGGAATGATGAATTTAGATTTCTGTACCCGGTCTGGGCGTCTGTGTGTCCACGGCGCCCGCGACACAGGTTCAATCCTACCGTGGGTCTATGAGCGTGAGACGTTATTTATTTATTGAGATCTGTAAGTGCGATAGGCAATGCGATCGCGCGATAGCAGCAATGATAACAGCCGCGTCGCCGCAGGTCAGAGCGGCAAGTACTGGCACGCGGACGGCGAGAGCGTGACGTGCGACGCGGAGGCGCCGCAGGGCTTCCACCTCGAGCTGCGCGAGCCCACGCGCCTCGCCATCCGCGCCGCCGCCCCCGCGCCCCCGCACTACCTGGCCGCCGCCAAGAACGGGAACTTCCGCCTGGCCGGCCCCGACCTGGCGCAGGCCACGCACTGGGAGTACTAGCCCCGACTAGCGACCGCCGCTCGTACCGCTCGCACCGCTCGCACCGCTCGTACCGCTCTCGTGTCTAGGTCTCCCGCGACTCGCGACGCTATCGATTTCAAACGCAATATCGTTCGTCAACCGCATATAATCTAAATTAGCGACTAGATAACCGCTCTCGTGTCTAGTTGGCACCGCGACTTCCGGCGCTAACCGATTTTAAACGCAGTCATTCGTTAACGACAAATAACCTACAATTAGCGACTAGATAACTCAATTACATAAAATCGATAATCGTTTTTAACGATAACTTTCGTACAATCGGTAGGTACTCGTTGGAAGTCGTGAATGCTCACAGACATGTATGTCTATAACCATTACATTACAGCTGATTTATAGAACATACAAATTAATTGAAAATTCAAAGGAATAACGAGTAAACATTATTATGCATTCAACACATTACTAAATTCTTTTAAAAATTACAAAATATTAACTTCGAACCATCTCACAAATAAATCTTAAACGAAGTCCTTGCGAGCAGTCATCATCCACTCCAACGCATCTCTCATATCTCTATTTCTCTTCCAAAGCCGTGGCCGTATCATCTGAACCTCTGAAGGTCTGAGTCAACTACGTACGGCTCGACTTCCACTTTCTCCGATCCAAAATTACATTAGCGGGCGGGACGTTTCCAGGTGACGCCATTTTGTGTCAGAACGGACGCCATTTGCGTTGACACGAACGTCGAGATGGCGGCATCCGAACGCTCCCAACGGCCGATTCTGCGAGGAATCCGCCGCTAATGGTAGATAAAACACAAAACTGGAATGTCCGCAATGTCCAATGCATTGTTATCCAACATTTCGCAACAAAAAAAAGGAAACGACATAGGTGGGTCGACTGGAGACGGCGCCCGATTGCATTTAGTACGGTTAAGGTATAACAAGTGTGCGCATATGTGATCATATGAAAAATATCGCTTCTCTTAATTATTATTATTATATTATTATCTTATATTTGTAGATCTGCCGACGCGATTGCTCGTTACGAATGTACAGTTCTGCGAGCGACCCTATATTGGTGTGGCTTGAGTAATTTATTATTTTTATTAATATCGATGTAAAATTATTATCGGGGGGTTGATTTTTCTTCCAAAAGTATTCGATATCGTAGCGTCTAGTTGATGAGTTTTATACGTTCGTAACCATATCGGTAAACCCTTCTTAGTACGGTAGACTAGTGAACACTTAACACCATGAGACTGAACCTACATTTCTGATTTACAGTAACCCCACGTACCGTGATTAGTTTAAGTTATCCAGGGCTTGACGCAATACCAGACGGTGGACGCGATATACGACGTCACACTTACCGACGTCCCGATTTTGAATCGAGTTTTATCTTTCTATCGCCGATTCATAATCGAGACGCGAAGACATCACTTATCTCCCTAGTTTATGTAGGAAGTTCTCGCGATCGATCGCCAGTTATCGATTCGAACGCGGGATGTCTCGATTCCAACGGCGACGTGCGTTATGTCTGGCTCAATGAACGAATAAGCTATAGTTAGGCTATTAAGTATCACCGGTAGGATAAGCGACGGACGCGCCGCCACGAGAACGTCCGTGACGTATTTTGAACGAAAAATATTACGCACGTACGAGACTACGGGCCGGAGTAGATATATCCGTTCTGATCGCGTCTGGGAAGCGAAACTATATCGATAAGGTTTTTTTTACGATAATGAACAAAATGAGTATATGTACTGCGATTTATGCTGATCCTAAAATTTAATGTTTGTACGATAACGTCTTTGTAAACTATTAATAAATAAATTATAATCATATTGTATGTGGATTTTGTTTTATTTCGACTTCACAGTCCCAATCCGACCTAGTTGACGACCCGTATGGCGCCGTGGACAACGTGCGTTCTGCCGTTCGTAGAGTCCTGGGTTCGATTCCCGGCGGGGCGGAAACTCGAATGATGAATTTAGATTTCTGTATCTGATCTGAGTGTTTGTGTGATGTTTGTGTCCATGGCACCTACGACACAGTTTAAATCATACTATAGGCCTATGAGTGTGAAACGTTATTTACCCATACCTGTGAGGCTGTCTTAATATCAGGATACAAAATTGATTGCAAACGTTTTATAACAAACTTCGGAATCGCTAACGAGCATGCACGCTGTTGTGAACCGGTCACTGCATACTGTTGGCTGTGGATGTCATTCAGTAGGTCCGAAGTCCTTTCTGATGCGCCCCTACTCCTGAGGACTAAGTTAGAATGCCTGTACCATACCACAACTCGACTATGCTCACCGCAGAAGGTACAGCTGTAGTGTCGCCTAATGTTCCTATCACCATCAAATTCAATGACATGGGGTTCTTCAAAAAAGGAGCTAAAAGAACTCATCGTCCAAGCCAGCAATGCATTGGCGGCTCCTCTGGTGTTGCTCGTCTACAGACGGCGACCACTTACCATCAGGTGGCCCGTCTGCCCGTTTGCTTAGGTTTAGTGAATAAAAAATAAATCTGTGTTTCGTAAGGAATACAACTCCTCAGTGAGTAGCCTAGTGGTTTAAGAATCCAGCCGTCGTTCCGGTAGGCCGGGATTGGAATCCCGGCGCGCACCTAGAATTGTCGATTATGTGTGTATTAGATTTTTTTTTAATAATAATAATAATAACGCTTCACACTCACAGCCCCACAGGAGGTTTTAACCTGTGTCGTGGGTGCCATGGACACACAGAAACAAGCACACAAACACCCAGACCAGGTACAGAAATCT
>DWKW01001563.1:0-12456 GCA_018250115.1 Doberes anticus | reverse complement strand
GAACGCTCGCCTGCGGCGGCATCACCGCTGCTATTTTGGTCGTAAAGTAGCAGTGTGAGAGCTGCTGTGTTTCGGTTTGAAGGGTATAGTTAGGCAGAAGACACTGAACAGCAGGCATTCCAACTTAGTCCTCAGGAATAGCAACGCAACAAACAACCCAAGACATCTTGGGATGTCCATGGGCTGCAGAGACCACTTAACATCAGGTGGCCTGCATGCTCGTTTGCTCTCTGTTAATATGAAGAAAGAAAACAATTGACCACCAAGCTGGCCAAATGAAACGCACTCTCACGATTCACGTACGTGCAGGTATCATTCACCATTACGACAGCAAATGTTAATAAGCTACCAAACATCGCTCAGATAGTATTGACGTTACGTGCTAACGAGTACCACATTAACTTCGTGCACAAGTTTCTGGTAGACGAACGACCTTCAAGAGTAGTTCGAGATTAATCGTAACATACAATTATAGCACCAAAGGTTCACATCGCATTAAAGCCTCCAGGCCCCCTACATACATCGCAAACAGATTGTAGTTCAGTATTTGCCGCAGGCTCGCAGTGCTCTCTGAAAGCCCAAAGTTCGTTAATTGAAACAATGTCATACTGATCCTTATAATCCTAATTGTAATGTATGCGATATAAATGTAAGATTGCGAAGATGTTTCGATGTTACTCGATCACGCGTTAACCGTCCACCTGATTTATGGATATGAATATGAAAACGAATATGAAGACGAATATTAATATGAAGACCCACACCTAGCAGTGGGACAACAATGAGTTGATGGTACCTTTTTATATACACGGAATAGCAAACGAGCATCCAGGCTACCTGATGTTAAGTGGTCATTGCCCGTGGACATCCACATCAGACGTCAACTAGGACGGAATTCCTATCTTAGGTATAACGAGGTGGGCGAGTTGCTTCCCACGAGGACCAAATTGGAATGCCTCGGTCCATTGTCGCCCGCCTAACTACACCCTGCAAACCAAAAACAGAAGTTCTCACACTGCTGCTTTACGCCAGAAATAGGTCAGCAATAGGTTAGAAATACGTTGCTTCACGGCAGCGGTGTAGCCGTCGCAGACGAGACTTCCACATCAAAATACCGCCTGTATACTCAAGAAGCTCCAGTTCTTCTGCGCGTAACATAAACATCGCATCGATTATCAGTCCGCTGCGGTTAATCCCCAGGGCGCAGCATCCTCTACAAAGTTCATTGCTCCCTCGTATCAAGTGCCAGGATGAGATGTAAGCACCAAACTATAACTTTCGGTTACGAAAAATTTCGTGCTCATTAGGACCACTTGAACGGTTACGATGAAGGGAATAAATAACGTTTCACACTCATAGCCCCACAGTAGGATTTAACCTGTATCGTTGGTGCCATGAACACACAGAAACAAGCACACAAACACCCAGACCAGGTACAGAAATCTAAATCATTCAAATTCCTGCCCCGCTGGGAATCGAACCCAGGACCCTCCGAAAGGCAGACCGCACGTTGACCACGGCGCCATAATCGTGCATTTAATCGTCTGCGATTAAATGCATCTGCGTCTGTAACTTCGTTCACGTTCGTCAGAATCTCAAATCTCCACCCCCTGTCACAATGTCCGCAGCTCGAAGTACTAATCGGCCTTGGGCCTTTCAGCGGCCGATCACCAAACAGATAAAGGACTCGTTTATTTAACATCTTCTTTTATTTAAAGACAGATTGCGACATCATTAGTATTCTCGTATTTGATTAGGTACGTAGGTAGGTAGGTAGGTAGGGTGATAGCCTAGCAAGTGAGTGATAGCCTAGTGGTTAAGCATCCCCACCCCGCTACGTTGGGTCGAGGTTCAAATCCCGGCACGCACCTCTATTTCTCGGAATTTGTTTTCAAAGTTTTCGAAATTATGTGCGTATTATGTATTAATTAATTATCACTCGCTTTAACGGTGAAGGAAAACATCGTGAGGAAACCTGCATGCTTGAGAGTTCTCCATAACGTTCTCAAAGGCATGTGAAGTCCGCCGCCAATCCGCACTTGGGCAGCGTGGTGGACTACGGCCTAAACTTTCTCATCTCTGAGAGAAGACCCTTGCCCAGCAGTGGGACAATAAGGGTTGATAATGGATCGAAATAACTATATATAGTACCGAAAAAAATATAGTGCAGAATTCAATTTATTGGCCAAGATTGAGTTTTTTCATTCCCTTCCTAATTTAATTGAATTAAAGTTCAGCAATTTACTTGACGCTATATTTACCCTTTCGTCTTTTTAGGGACTTTGGGTTTTGCTACAGAACTGTCATTTGGGATTGGAGTACATGACAGAAATTATGGAGCAGTTTTCAGAATTAGAAAAGGAACCAGAAAAAGTTCATGAAACTTTTAGGTTATTACTTTTTGTCACTGATATTTAATTGTCTATTCATAATATCTTATTAATAGTCAAGTACTTTTGTAGACTCTGGATTACAACTGAAGTGCATCCTAAGTTTCCGATTACTATGTTGCAAATGTCTATAAAATATACATGTGAGCCTCCTTCGGGTAAGCTTTTTTCTCTGTAATGTATCAAGTGATACTTTTAAATTGCTTGAAGTTTCCCTATTTCATTTTAGGCGTCAAAGCCGGTCTTATGAGAACGTATGACTCCATGAGTCAGGATTTTTTAGACTATAGCGATAGTCCTTTCTATCTACCTCTCATATACACTATATCTTTTCTTCATACCGTTGTCCAAGAGAGACGAAAGTTCGGTCCTCTTGGTTGGAACATCCCGTATGAATTTAACTCAGCAGACTGGCTTGCTTCTTGTATGTTTGTGCAAAACCATCTTGATGCCTTAGAGCCTGGACAACTAATCAGTTGGACTACTGTAAGGTAATATTTTTAGAATTTACTTTTATATTATGAAACTGAAGAATATATTTTTCCTTTAATGTTTTCTTTCTTCATTATTGACAGAATATTATGACTAGACTTGATTTTTTCACATATATCAGGTATATGGTATCTGCAGTGCAATATGGAGGAAGAGTCACGGATGATTACGACAATCGCCTACTCGGGACATTCTGTAGGGTTTGGTTTACTGATCAATTGTTCTCAGAAGAGTTCCAGTTCTACAAGAACTATGGTATAATGAAATTCAAGAACATACCGGAGTACATTGAAGAGATCGAGAAAATGAAGACTGTTGACCCGCCACAGGCATATGGTCTTCATACAAATGCCGATATAACGTATGTCTACTTAGATTATGAATTAGATTGGGCTTCTGAACACTTAACTATTTTCTTAAACGTATTAGGCGAGAAAACTTTAAAACTTTTTACGTTTCTACAAGTATACTATTTATGTGTATGATTGGGTAAAAATGGCGATGTAATATATATTTAAAGTCTTTTTTGATACAATGATTATCAATTTAATTAACTATCATCATAGTTATGTTACTTGTATATTTAAAGGCGTTAGTTCGTATTTTTGTTCAGGATTTTATTTATTCTCTTAGGTATCAACGTAACATGACTCAGGAACTTTTGGATACAATTCTCTCGATCCAGCCAAAGGAATCTAGTTCAGGCGGCGGAGAAACACGTGAAGCATCAGTCTATAGACAAAGTAAGGAAATGCTTGAAAAGGTCCCGCCGAACTTCGACCCACACGAAGTGAAAGAAAGGTATTCTTCCAATAACGACTTTTGCATAATTTGCTTTAATGTTTATTGCTTTCGCTGTGATTTTTAAAAGACCTTAAAAAAACTTTCAACATTATCTGTACTGAATATCACGTTACATTTGGTTAATAGATTGAGATATTATGGAATTCTAAATTCAATGGTTATATTTTTGAGACAAGAGATTGATCGTATGCAGAAAGTGATATCGCTAGTAAGAACTACGTTAAAAGATTTGCTGCTCGCCATTGACGGTACTATTATTATGAATGAAGTAAGTAAATTTAATGCAATTAGCATAACTTATAAGGGGTATTTTGATAGATGTTCAAGTTCATTATTTAAGCCCTTTTTAAATTACAAAAGCTATACCGCTTTGTCAGGCACTTCGTGATTCACTGGACAATATCTACGACGCAAAGGTGCCTAACATTTGGTTAAAAAGTTCGTGGTCATCCTCTACCCTTGGCTTTTGGTTCACTGAATTTTTGGAGAGAAACATACAATTTTCATCTTGGTGCTTTCAAATGAGACCTTACTCATTTTGGATGACTGGATTTTTTAATCCACAGGGTAATTTATTCTATTTCATTTAACATTACTTCCTGTTTCGAATATGAAACTAGATAAAAAAAAACTGCTATTTTGATTAGTTTCGACTATCAGATAATCCTTCATCTGTTTAAGTTCAGGAATGAGGAATATAAAATATTCAATGATTCAAGTTATGCGTATTTCCAAGCACAGCACAAATATCCAACTAACATCGAAGAAAATGATGACCAGGGCGCGATCTGGCAGCATTCGCATTAATTCGGATACCCGAAAATGGCTATCGATAACTTTAATCGTATTATTACATAAATTTATCACTTACACCTGTAAAACCGCGTTTTTAAAATGCTCGAAAATTTTAAAGACAGTTCTAGGTTGTTTAAGTTAGAACTTGTTTTATACCTAGGTTTCCTGACCGCAATGAGACAAGAAGTAACGAGAGCTCATAAGGGCTGGGCTCTTGACATGGTAGCCTTACACAATGATGTTACAAAATATGCTTTAGAAGAAATTAAGGCTCCACCACCGGTAAGTCATGAAGTCTTCGAAAAGGGTCACGACGTTTTTCTTTACTTAGCAGTAATAAGTGATGAGGTATTTACATAGATGCTTCCTTTGGTTTAGAACACCGAACACTGGACCTTATTAGTCACACAAAATTTAATGATTTATAGGAGGGTGTATTCATTCATGGTCTTTTTCTGGACGGCGCTGGATGGGATCGTCGCAATCTCCGCCTCTGTGAGTCAACGTTGAAGGTGTTGTACACCTCACTGCCTGTTGTGCACGTCTATGCGATCAACTCCACCGCGCCTAAAGACCCTAAGTTGTACCAGGTATGTTTGTCTTCATTCTTACTTCTTCACATATTTTTCAAGTAAAATTCTCATTTGAGCCCTTTTACATACAATTATTATTTCACTAGTAATGCACATGTTTAATGTTCACGATGAATAGCCTGATGTCAGAAATTTGACTACGTTGACATACATATTTTCTGCTTAAAGCGCTAGTCCTCGCACTACTGCACAGGGTACTCGCGCTAAAATGTTGTTGTGGTGGAACCCATTAAGATATGAAATGTCTCATCATAATCTTCATGATTACCTCCATATCCGCATATGACTTTAGCTTGGATTCGATTGAACGTTGACCACAAGCAGGCCATACATCATCAGGTGGCCAGGCTACTTACTCGTCTAATTTTACCAAAAGGTGAATTCTAGTAAAAAAAAATTCCTCAGTGTCCGGTGTATAAGAAGCCCTGTCGTACTGGTTTAACGTTCATCACCCCGCTGTGGCTACCAACCATCAAAAACCCTGACCATTGGATTCTACGTGGTGTAGCAATTTTGTGCGATATCAAGTAATTGGTAAGGCATGTAGGTAATTGTAATTATCACGCTTTATTATGTCATATTCTTGTTGACAATGACAATATGGGTTAATTTAGTAAAAAATATTTATTTAGAGAAAACATTTAAACGAAGCTCGTTTATTTAAACTTTTTACTTTCTTTAAATACTTTGCAGCGCCTTAAGATACCAAAAATGTTCATTTTAAGCGTGTACTATGCACAATTTATTATGAGTGAGTGAGTAAACACTATATACTTAAAATTTTGTGTTGGTTTAATAAAATACATATTAATTATTTATAAAACTTTTTATTTTGAGTAAAGACATGGAAGCATCGAGAGGTATTGCGATATTTATATACAACATATATTTTAAATCTTAGCATTCTAAACAATACTGACCCAAAACTGTACAAAAATTTTATTTCGGCCGGTTCACGATGATTTCGATTAAATATGGCTGTTCAAATTGTCAACCTTTGTAAGAAATTCTATACAAACAATTGAATCTCCGCAAGAGGTAACAAAAAATTAATTGACCTTTTAACAATACTGGACGGAGATTTCGCTGATATTATTGACTTCAGATTGATAAAAGAATTTCAATATCGCATATTCGTTGCTAAAATGTAAATTCGATATATTGTAGGTATATTTGCTTATATTCTTCAATTTTGCCTTAGAATAAAATCTGACACGTTAATAAGCTGATTTTAAAATCGATTTAGGTATCAATTTAAGTGAATGTTTTTTATTCTCGATTTAAGTTAAAAAGAGCCTACATTGAAATCTAAGTTTTTAATTATAAGTCTAAAACTTTGGCAGTTGTATAGGTACACAAATTAACGAAATCAAATATCAGTCTATAAATTGTTGTGTTAATGATACAAGTGTGTTTTGTTAAATGATAATGTTAAAGGCATATTTCGATGATATTTAGCACCTACTAGAGTATATGAATATGTATGTATGTACATATGAATTACAGCAAATAACGAGATCTAGCATTACTAGCGGTATTACAAGTTACTATTAACAGACTACAACAATAACATAAGCTGAGTGTTATACATACAGTCTTATCGTAGTATTATACAGAGCTAACAAATATACTTATATAGCAGTAAACGCCTTAGCTTTAACTTATTACAATCACATTGTCGGTCGCACGGCAACGGTTGTGTTAGTCGCATAATTATTTATTTATCAAACAACCCAACAACATCATTTCGATTCTGTAGATTATTTCATAACTTATCAAATAAATAATAACGATAATTGTTTCGTTGTCGTAACGACATAAAATGTAGATACACATGGAGTACTACGTACTTAAAGTAGGTATATTATATTCGTGAAATGAATTCTAACGTTATTAAAATTCGCCTTTGGCAGTACGATATAATAAAAGAAATATTATTGCACTCTATAAAGTATGTAATCTTGCTTTCTTTGGATTTCTTGGGTTCGCCTCCTTTTAGTCTCTTTTACTGTCACTTCTAAAATTACCAAGAGGTTCCACGGATCTTGACCTAGGTGCTCTGAAAACATATTTGGCAACTTAAACATCTTAGTTTTCATATCATCATCAACCCATTACTGCCCCACTACTGAGCAAAGGTCTCTTCATAGAGATGAGAGAGCCGTAGGCCATAGTCCACCATGCTGGCCAGGTGCAGAATGGCAGACTTCAAATTTCTTTGAGAACATGATTTTTTTTTACCATATTTTCGTTTACCGTTACAGTGATAATTTATTCATAATCCGCACATATTTCGAAAAATTGAGATAAGATAATATTAAATAGTGCCGGCATTTGAACCCCGACCCAACGGATTGGGAGTTCGATATTCTTAATCACTAGGCCTCGCTCGCCACATACCGTTATTATGTACCACACCGAAAGAAATATCAAGGTGGTATTGCATTGCAGTTACCTTCTTCTTGAAAGCGTCAATTCTATTTTTCCTTCCTTTACTTGTTTGAAAAGCGATATGGCCCCAGCATGGCTCAGTCCACGTGTCGGCACATTGTTTACTGACAAGATCTCGTCACCTGAAAAAATGTATGTTATTTTGATGTATTCTAACTTCTCCCACTGACATTAAAATAGATAAAAATAAAATTTTACCTTCAAAGACAGTTCCCTTATCAGCGGCTTGGCCATTGGGAAAAACTGTTTTTACGAATATTCCCATTTGTCCTTTCGGCGAGTCTGTTCCTCCGACTATGCTGAATCCAAGACTTTTATGGCCAGATCCTTTCCAAAATTCTATTTTGTGTACTGAGCTATATGAAGAAGCGTAGTGTTGATTTTCGTGTTGAATGGAAGCGTTATATTCTTGTTGTCTCGATACATGAGCACCATAGTTTGGTGAACACCTCTGTGATCCGACTCTACTAAAAAATCTGTTACGGCTACTGCTCCGTAACTGTTCCGGGATGCTTTCAAATGATCTATTTTGGTAAAGTCTCGGAACATTTTTGATATAATGTGATGAGTTTTCTTTTATTTCATTAGAAACATTGTCACTGCATGGATGCTGATTTACTATTGTCGGTGGTCGCGAGCTATGGATGGATATGGGTCTATAGTGATTACTATTTGCATTTTTCAAAGTCGGTGACGATCTCATAGAAACTTCTATATTGGTTATATTTTGCAAAGATGCCTGTGATTGCGAGTACCCATGTCGTTCTAATAATTTCTCATCATCACTTTTTTGGTTTGAAAGTGGCCTTGGGTTATTCTTAACTTGAATACCAACCTCACATTTTTGGTTATTTTCAGATCGTTCATGGGGTCGTACGTTGGTATTTCTAAAATTTTGTTTATAATAGTGTTTTTCACTGGGGAAATGAGTTTCAATAGTTATTTGATTTGAAGAAATTGGTTTATGCACTGTTTGGGAAATTATATCAGGTGGTACGTTTGTAATTGTTTGTGTAAGTTGTTGCTCTGTAGGTTGACTATTTATTATTCGGCTTAATGTAATAGGCGTTATTTCATCGTGTGCCATAACGAGATCAACCTGATATCGTTGAAATAGAGCTCCTTCTTCAAAGGTAGCTTCTGTTGAACAAGAATTGACAATATACTGAACTTCTTTTAATGACGACAATCCTCTTAGAACTTTACCATTAACATTTACAATTTCATCGCCTATACGAAGTCTGCCATCTCTGTGAGCTATACCATCAAAATCAAGTTTAACAACAATGTATCGAATTTCGTAATTAGAGCCTCCACTGTCAAAATCAACTCGATGTTGAGCTAAGTAAACTCCTAGACTTTCATCTAATCTCGATTTTAGTAGCCGGATTTTTCTAAATCGTTTTGTACATGGACCTCTTCCCAGTATATCTGTTTGTGGAATAGATTGTACTTGAGAGACCTTTTCTGTATGCAAAATGTTTTCGTTAAGATTTGGGGTCGATGAATGTTCTAATGGTAATAATTGTGAATGTAAAAATTTTATCTTTCTCGTTTGTACGCGTTCATCTAGCGTAATAGTTTTATAGATATAAGGTACCTTTTTATTCAGTGTTTTCTTTGGTAATGGTGGTGGCTTAGCATCGTTGTAATCGATAGATTTATGGTTATTGATTGTATTAGTTATTTTACCACTGTCTGAATTTTCAATATCATATTCATTGCGAGTATTTTTATCCAAAGGAAATAAAGCACAAGGTGTTGAACTTCTCCTGGCTGGAATATGTACACGGCTCACATTGATTTTGTGATTTAAACTCAACTGTCTTGAAAAAGTCCCTTGCGTAATTTCATCTTTAGCGCTCACATTCATATTTGATTCAGCGCGAAGAGTACCAAGTTGCGAACAAGAGAAATGATTTGAGTAGCCAGGAGGTGAATGGTTACTATGCTCATCAGTCGGTCTACCGTCACTGTCGTAACCAGATTCATTAGAACTTATATAGTTACTTAATCTATGAGCTTGAAGTACTTCTTGGTGTATACTTTGAGAAGAAGATCCTAACTCTGCTTTTAAGTCCTGCGCTGAACCGACAAAGGAACTATATTCATAAACTGGCAAACTATTTCTATTTCTAGGTATCAACATGGGATCGTAATCGATAGGTGCTCTATGAGAAATCATTGATGATCTACGGGGCACTTCGTCATTACGTCGACATGGATACATGCCATCATCAATTTCATTAATACTTCTCATTGAGTTTCTACTATATTCAGCATTATGTGTTAAAGAATTGTTAATAAGTAAGCTATCTTCATGGACGGATACGTTATCACTGCTCTGATAAAGCTCTTCTGACCGACAGGCAGTCAAAAACATTCTGTCTCTTCGAAATTTAGGCGACTTCCGGTCTATTCTTTCTGAAAAACTTTGCCTTACGGAAATCGATCTATGTTGTGACGCGATACTGTTTTCTTCGGGTAAAACCGATAGCTTGGATCTCAAAAATGCATATGGAAAATTTGGTTTTTTGCATGTACTGCTATTTGATTGCCCATCTAATTTAGGTATATTATCACAACTAATAGCCTTAGTAGAGGACCCAACCAAAGACTCGTCAGATAATAAAATCTGATGTTTCTGTTTTATTGGAGATGTTTTGTTTTCATTATTCGTGTTCTGTAAATCTATATCATCTGACGGATCATCAGCCTTAACGTAAGTGGAAAGATGTGAAGTTGAACAACTACGATAAAGCGTGGGACCATTCGTCGTGTTGTAAGTTTCCGGTCCTTTTTGATTATGTAGAGATTGTGATTTAGAGGAATTTAACATTCCAGTTGAACCCATACGATGAAAGAAAGATTTGAAAGGGCTTGGAGATCTATCCCTTGAACTGCTTCTTATTGAGTCAGTATCATTATCTTTCTTTAAAGAAGCTGAATCAGAACTGCTACGACCCATTCTCCAATGTTGTTTCTTTTTGTATTGTCCCGACGCATTTGTTACAGAATCCCCTGCCGAGGATTCATTTGAAGGAGATTGCGATTGTGCATTTGGTTCCTTGACATCAGTCTTTTTCAACATGTCTAATTTTTTTCCCATTCGGCGACCCCACGTAGCAAACACTGTAATAAATAAAAATAATAATTCATACAAAACCGCGTAGTTAGTATAAGTATGCTCCGTATGTCGAAATAATATAAGTCACTATAATTCCATAATTAGCTTAGAGGAACTGTAACTTAAACAAATATTTTACCTTTCTTCATCTCCTTGACGTCGTCCTCCATGACCATGGCGGGGAGTGCGGTGACGAGCGTGTAGTCGTGTGGGGCTCGGGGCCCGGCGACGGCGTCTCGGCGTGGAGACGGCGTCGCAACGGCGGGCGGCCCGGTCACTTCCCTGCGCTTCGGCCCGCGGAAGAGGCGCATGATGACCGATCACGCAACCATCGCGCCACACCGCACGCGCAGATTGCTCTGAGGATTCCAAAGAAATATAGTTATATTTTATTGAAGACAGTATAACAGTATTCAACTTATTAACATTGGTACCTTCACGTACTACGAGTATGTGGTAAAAGTCATTGCTGCATGCATGACTGTTTTCAAACGATCTCAAAGCAAGTGAAGTCCGTCAACCCTTACTTGACCAGCGTGTTGGACTATGACTAAAGCCTTTCTCATCTCCGAGAGGAAACCTTTACTCAGCAATGGTGCATGGTGTTAATGATGACGATGAACTAACGGAAAGAAAACGGGAGCGAGAGAAAAAAAGAGTAATTCGCCCATGGAACTAACTTTAAAAAACTAACATCTTGTTCGTAAAAAATGTATTCGTATGGATTAGAGTAACACAAAACATATTTTAGCTACAAACGCGTATTAACGGTTTCATGTTTCTTGTGAATAATGGTATAAGTATTTAAACAGCAACCTTGCAAGGCTGCTGCCTTCTATTACTATAAATAATTGCTTAGTAAGATTGTTTACTTATATCCATTGACACTTAATAAACAATTAGGTAAATTTGAATATTTTGTTGATATTTAGCTTAGGTGTAATCTTTGCAAACTACGAGTATAAACGTATTACAACAAAAACCGTAATATATATAGTAAGCATAATACTCCATTACATGTTAATCGATTTCCCTAGATTAATGTTTTATATTAGATATTTTTTTTATTGTAAAAGAGTAGCAAACGAGCATACAGGCCACCTAATGTTGTCACTGCAGCCCACTGGACATCCACATCCACCCTCAAATAGGACGGAAGTCCTATCTCAGGTTGTATGTGGATGCGTTGCTACTTTTGAGGACTAAGTTGGAATGCCTCCTGTCTAGTGTGTTCTGCCTAATATCTTACAATCAAACTATTCTGATGTTAGGTCGGTGTACACTTTAATACCTTCTTTATAAGATAGTTAGATTTAAATTTTTAAGTACAGAGGTACCAAATAGTACAAATTGCGCAAATTTTCAGTTTTCACTTTGGTAACAATATCTGGTAGCATATAATACAATGCATTAAAAGTAGTACGCAATCGTCTGTGGTGGAATGTGTGTGATTCCTCGCGTGGAACTTAATTATATGACTCATATATTAAAATGTATCTTAAAATAAGTAATTGTACAGTAATATAATAGGCGCAATTAATATGGATGTTGAGTAAAGTCTCCATATCTAAATATTTATAGTAAAAAGAAAATGTCGGCTATCAAAATTATGGTTCTTATTTTACTTATTGCAATATAACAGTTTAAATGCATTCAGATACATGCTACATGCTATTAAAGTAATAAATGCAGGCCATCCAGCCTGTCGATAAAAACAGGACAAATAACGGTGATATGTAAGGATGTTGATCGTTCGAAACTATCATTAGGCAGGTATCTCTTTGATTGACACTTAAATAAGAAG
>DWKW01001562.1:0-12457 GCA_018250115.1 Doberes anticus | reverse complement strand
TGTGCTTGTTTCTGTGTTTGTCCATGGCACCCACGACACAGGTTAAAACCTACTGTGGGGCTGTGAGTGTGAAGCGTTAAAAAAAAATAAAACAAAATGAATAAATAAAAAAAAATAAAAAAAAATATGAGTTGAATGTCAGCTTTGTCGAAGCTCCTCTTGGAGAGGACGGTGTATACACAACACAGCATAGCGTAGCTAAGCATAGCGGGAATAGCGCCGCAGAAGCTATGCGTGCAAACGCGAAATGCATTCTTTTGTTTCTCGTGCTTTTACGCCATTATTATGTTGAGAGATTGCTAAGAATGCTTGAGTGTTTTAATTTTAACTAAAAGGCAAAAGATTACTGTATAGAGGTGATTTCTTTGGCTTTTTTTTTTTATAATATGGACAAAAAATTGAACCGTTGGATTTAAACCTAAACAGATCTGTATGACTGGATCTTTAACTTTAAAGGAAAAAAACTTTTCTATATAAAAATAAGGCACACGGTAACGAGAGTTTTGACTTCCAATAACTATTAATATACGGTATTTAGGTTTGTTGATTTAGGACTATAATTTGGTCCTTGGCATGTAAAAAAATATGAATAACAAAAATACGATCCCTTGATCGGGGTGGTCTACCAAGTCAACATTTCGTAGCAAGACCACCTGGCTGGTGTATAATAGTTATCAATGGGAAAGTTATAATTTAAACTTCATTTGAAATTACTGTTAGGTGTGAGAGGTGTATTTCATGTATTAAATTATATCGTTTATTTCTTAAATTCGTTTGACACTTTATAAATATTTAATTACGGTATTTTTTATTATGTTTAACTTTTTATTAAAACTTACAGTTTTACTACAATCACTTTTATTGATTATTTTAGGTCGGCTATATTGGTTCTTTAATAAAATACAAAATGCGTTGGTATTCTTAAAGATAAATTGTCTATCTCCGTATCTTATTGAAATCAGGCTATGTTTGGGCGTTGTGGTATATATTTAGTGTAAAAGACTGGTATACGGACATACCACGTAATAGTAAGTGGTAACCGTCGCCTATAATACCGTATGTCATGATCAGCACCATATGCCGGCCTTCAAGGATATTTATTATGGCAGGCATTTCTGCATGTCTTATTACACATTATCGTTAATGAGACCCAGAAAGTGAGTGATCCGTAATACCGTTCTTTTGTAAACTTTTTTTAATTTACCGAAGCCTACTTTCTATTGCCTGCATACATTGAATACAATTGAGAAATAACACAAAGTTGTTGAATCAATGTCGTTAATTGCGTTGTTAAAGCGCATTTAGGAGATATGAACAATAACTGAAACACTCAAATTCTCAAGTTCAATATTACCATAGGAAAGCTATTAAACTACGAACTTCAATATACAGTTCTCATATATGTTAGTGACAAACTATTTGCCTTACAATGTTTCGGAATGGTACTGTTAATTAACTTTGCAAACTTTTTGATGGTGGTGGAGTCTTATGTCGAAGGGTAGCCTGCGGCGGCACCACCGCTGCACCTGTTTCTACCGTAAAGGAGCAGTGTGAACACTGCTGTGTTTCGGTGAGATGGGTAATGTTAGATAGAAAACCAGTGGACTGGACGCTCCTCAATTTATCATCAGGAGTAGCAATGCATCCTATTTGAGCTCATAAAGCTTCCGTCCAAGTTGAGGTTTGATGTGGTTGTAAATGGGCTGAAGTGACCACGTGATTGCATAAAAAAATAAAATAAAATACCAAACAATACACTGGAGCCACAAACCAGCATGCGTTTTCTTTTCGCTCTCAGTAGACAGGTTAAGAGCTGGAGTAAGAATCGCCTCCCTGTGATTTGTCTCTATATTTACACAAGCCAATAAACAGGATGTATTAGTACTGTGTTTAAATGATTTGTAGTACTTGGTTTTAGTTGGATCGAAAAGGTGCGTTTAAACCTTGAAACCACTAACGCACCTGCTGCTTAATTGAAACCTAATCAAAATTCCGTTCGAAGGTCAACCTTTCACATACAACGTTAATTTTGTCAAACGCTCCCAGTCTACTTGCTCTCTGTTATTATTCTGTATTGATCACTAATCATCAACCTACTGCTAACCCATTGCTATCCGTTGCGCAACCTATTGCTATCCGTGCCAGTGCCCATCAGGCACATCTTAGAGATGAGAGGGTATAGGCCCCAGTCGACCATGCCGGCCAACTGCAGAATGATGGAATTCACATACTTCTGAAAACATTTTGGAGAATTTGAAGCATGGAGGTTTCCTCGCGATATTTTATATTACCGTTAAAGCAAGTTATGATTAATGTCTGTCTATTAAACTTTCTGTCGGTCATAATTATATTACAACATTTGGTGGTTATTTGGTAAAGTCTGGTTATCATTATCACTTTGAGGTTGGATGTGTACGTCCATGGGCTCAAGTGGCCACTCACCATAACGTGGCCTGCACACTCGTTTGCTACTTTGTTCAATAAAACTCTGGTGAGACTGCTGTGAAGGTCTGTACATTCAACATTTAAAAAGAATGTAACTGACAATAATTAGTCATTTTTTAAGTTTTTCACACATTTTTAAAAGATTTTCCTCTGTATGTTTTTTCATAAACTGCTTAATAGATTTGAACAAAACTTTCATAGTTTATATGCTTGTAGATTTGAATATAGCAATTTGATGGTAGTAGAGTCGGTTCGCCTGTGACGGCACCTCCGCTAAACCTACTTAGATCGTAAAGCAGCAGTGTGAGAACTGCTGTGTTTCGGTTTGAAGGGTGAGTTAGGCAGAAGACACTGGACAGGAGGCATTCCAACTTAGTCCTGAGGAGTAATAACGCATGCACATACAACCTCAGATAGGACTTTCGTCCAAGTCGAGGGTTGATGTGGATGTTCAGTGACTACTTTGCACCAGGTGGTCTGCATGCTCGTTTGCTATTCTGTTCATATAAAAATACCAATAAGTTTAATCAAGACAGTGGAAACAAAAATTGACGCGCGTACTGTAAACGAGTGTTCCCTGGCCGAAGACGCAATATTTTAAAAACACTTACAAAACTGATTTTATTTTATTGCCTAAAGCATCCCATGGAGCTAATATAGCTAACTAAAAAAACCATTTCAATAGTCCACACACAAAATATCTAAAGATAAGCAATATAGAAATATCTACAGTAAAAAATTCATCCAGCAACGTCAGAAGTCCCGAACTGCTTGCATAAAATGTTGCTACTTCCGCTCCCTGGAGGCTCACAAACCTTTTCTAGTTCCTCAAACAATAAAGAAGTATCTCGACGTAAGGAACACTACCTATTTTACTGGTTCACAGTCTACATTGTCCAATACGTAGCGCTTCATTTGTTTTGCAAACTAAAAGTTTGCAAACTTTTTTGTTTATTTCATAAAAGTGATTTCAGTGAACTGGTCCTGATATATCTATTGAAAGCCGTAAAGTAATAATTTTTTTTTTCCATACTAAAATCTTCTATATTTCTTAACGTGTATTCCATTTGTCGTTAAATAAAAAGTAAATAATCATTAAAAAAAAACGAAACAACGTAAGGTAACAGACTGATAAGTTACAGACAAACCGACTAACCTACTTACTTACTTGCTTCCTTGAATTCTTACTTGCTTGCTTCCTAACTAAGTTAGTTACTCACATACTTTCTTAAGTAATAAAAATGAACAAACAGAAAAATAAATAGTCGTTCATTAATTTTATCCAAATTTTCCACGATATAAAAGTAAACAATGATAAAGATCAATACATCCGTTTTTTCTTGTATTTACGCAATTGGTGTAATGTTTCCTAATTCTGTAGAAACCTGGTATAATTTGGGATGGCCAAATCACGGTCCAGTATAGTGCGCAAACTCCCTAAGGCTGCGACAACTAGTCCAAGCAAGACCGTGTCGAATCTTCCTATCTCTTGGGAAATTACCACATCTTACCAACCAGGGGCAACTGTAACTCGGTTTGATACCGACTTGCGAATAACGCCCACACGCGAGCTATTAAAAGCATATTGTGGCCGCACCACGCTTTTATGATTTAAAAAGCACAGTTTTCCACATCACTACAACCACTGGGTTTATTGGAGCTTTAAATTTTAGTACCGATATTAATTGGGTCTGTCTGATGGTCTAAATTCCACATCGCGTGATAATATTCGATCGATAGAATGTACGACTTCAAAGCGTATTGGAATGTTAAGTTGTAATTAACACGATTACGTTCTCTTAAAATTTATCAAATACGTTTAGTCTCGTCCAGGTGTTAGTTTTAATATACATATACTAAGGACAGCTGGTAGGTTTCTTCTACTACGAAGCAGCAGAGTATTCACCAAACTTTACTTAAATAATAAGCTTTTCAACTATATCTTCCGAAGTAGCACTATATAAATTGAACGTTGATCCTACGCTAATTGAGGATTTTACTTCAGCGTTCATGGGCTGTGGTGACCACGTAACACCTATTTGTTTGCTATTTTCTTCATAACAAAAGAGAATAATCCTTACATTAGATCTTTTAAATATCTTAGTAACTTTTCTGATAAGAAATGTTAGCAATTTTAGTCAAAACTTAATTAAGTAAGGTTTTTTATCAGAACCTATTACTTATCGAAATCTATTAAAACATGCCGCTGGATTGAAGCAATTTATTTAAAAAGCAATCGTCATTTTACTGGCTATTGTCAGGTTTGAAATGAAATTTTAAATTGGATTCGAAGCAGAGTGAAAAATCAGATAAACGATAAATGTGACAAGATACATCCATGTAGGTGTATATGTAATGTATTAGTCAAACACAGTTTATTCAAATGATATTAAAATATATTATTATGTTATATGGATACAAATTAATGTTAATAACATATTATCTGTTTCCACCTTCCGTTCGTGGTTTATACTAATTTGTAAACGTAGAAAATACACGTAGCGGCTCATCCATGTATTATATGATTTGTACTAATATAAATTGGTATTACGTATTGTTATCCACATCATATAAGGAAATAATGATGACGCCAACTTTCAAAACAAATACCAGTATCAAATATTTAATTTCGTTAATTCATTAATGTATAATGTATTTATTTACTAACATTTAAGTGTGAGAATTGTTAAACTAAAGGTGAAATTAAACCTTGACGGCAGTCTCCATTACTTCCTTCCTTCGCCGTAAAGCGTGTGATAATTCATTTTACATACGCACGTAATTTCGAAAAGTTGAGTTTAAATAAAAAAAATAAAGGTTCATGCCGGCATTCGAACCCCGACTTATTGGAGCGAAAGATGGACACTCTTAACCACTTATAATTCACTGCTGTAATCATTCTAAAATCGAAACATATGTATAAGGAAACGCGATTCGCAATAAAACCGCAGGATTACAGTAGTACGTAATACGTAGTAGTATACCCGAACCCAAATAAAACTGTCAATTTAGTCTCCTATCTACTCTGCTATTTACTAGACACAAGCTGTAAGTCTATATTTTTACGTTCAAATCAGAGATAAAATTATATGAGACTTTTAGCATAACCAAGCTATACGATAGTGTCTCCCATCATCATATGCCTGACAGCTTCTTTAAACTATCTTTATATATAAAATTCTTCTGTACGTGTGTATTTCACGGAACTCCTCCGAAATGGCCGGACCGATTTTAATGAAATGTTTTGTGTGTGTTGAAGTGGGTCCCTGGATGGTTCAGATTCACAATTGGACCCGATAGTATGTGGATTCTGGGAATTATTTTATAAAAATGAATTCCTATGCCATTCGTCCGCTTGCTATGATAGTTTTGTGAGTCTCGGGGTTTCTGCTTTAATACAGACATTTTACAATAGACGGCGCTCAAGTCGTTTCAACAAATTAGCGTATTTCATAAAGTGTAGCGGCAGACCGTATGTTTACAGCGTATGAGTACTATGCAACATGAGTGTGTATGTTTTAAAGACTACACGAACGAAGTCGCGCGAACATCTAGTAATCTAATAAAATACTAGCTTGTGTTGCAACTAAGAGAACTAAGTTGAAATGTTTTACGTTATTTTATTCATATTATACGTAATTGATATTTTAAATTCCCATGAAATTCCTTCTGCAATTAGTATTATTAAGTAAAACACATCTAAATATATTTACTTTGTAGAATTTTAACGGTGATATAGGGTAATGAAATGAAAAAGGTTAATTAAATCCACAACATTAAGCAGTGTCGGTTGTAGTCGGTGGTTAGATGATGACCACTAGTGACTAAAGTTAATTCTTAGTTCCAAGGTTTGATACACTATAAGCAGATGGTACTTGTATTATGAAAGAAAGCAGTCATTAAACCTTGTCGGAGACCTTCCGGGCGGTTTCCACCAGGAGTTGGAGGAACATAGAAAGCCCACATAACAGGCCTACAGTAGTTTCGTAGACAGATCATTCACTATTAATAATAATACAATATGTTTATATATATATTAACAAGCAACCGCAGTAATGTATTCCAAAAAGCAATAAACGTATTGTCAGGGTTTAAATTAAATTACAACACGAGTAAATCGGAGAGAGGTTCGCAGTAAAAATTGCAGGCACACACAATCCCTGTATACTCGAACGCGAATAAATCTGTCAATTTCACTCAGTCTGCCGTTGCCTATTCACTGGCTACGGGTCCTATTCTCAAAGTCGTTCGACTTTTGTGTTTTCTGGATTTTGTCAGTTTTGAAATGTATTTATTTGAATTTTCTTTTTACCGTCAACTGAAGCGTTCGAGCCTTGTCTTGTAATACTCCTCTTATAGACTAAGTTGGATCACCAGTCTTGATTATGTCTTCTTAACCGCATTATTCAAACCGAATTACAGCACTGCCACTTTTGTTTTAAGATAAAACCATTAAACTTGAGCGGTATTACCGCCGCAGATCACGCCGTTTAGATCGGAACACACTACGGCAGAAATACGTGCCGTGGTCTCCATAGGCAATCCTTAGATAGGTCTGCCACATTTCTCTTTCAGTGCGTAATAATACGCCTTTCAATCAAATGCTAAATATTTTCTTGATACCTTTCACAGACTAATACTTTTTTTCGTCATTTTGACACACTTAAATCAGCCATTCAGTGCATAAGGAAACTCTACGATCACACGGAGGATTTGGAGGACGTTTCGTCTATCCGGATTTTTCCAGGATAATCTTAGTCGCCCGAAATTCCTCTGCCCTAGAGACTATTGAGCGGTATCCATTAGGGACTGACCGCCACCACACGGGCTCGTAACCATAAAAATCGCCAGAATAAATAAGTAAATAACGCTTCACAGTCCTGGCCCCTTACTAGGATAAGTCGTGCCCAGTTGTGGTGGGTGCCATGGACACATGCAGAAACATTAACCTAAAGACCAGAACCAGGAATGTAAATTCATAATTTAAATTTCTGTTCCGCTTCAAATTGAACCCCGGACCTTCCAAATGGCAGACTAACGTGGTGCCTGCAGTGCCATACAGGTCGCTGTAGCTGTTTTATTTGCTACATTAGCATACTGTTATAATAGACCCCCTGTCCCTTATATACGATGGAGGTAGAGTTCAGTCAGTCGTAGCGGCAGAGCTGCAGTCCGCCTGCAAATGAACCGATCAAATGAACTCGCTGTCTGTTGTGCGCTTCGATTGCATTTCATTATCAAAAGTTTTTTTTTCAAAAATCATAAGACAAAAAGTTGTTTTAAGTATTTAGTTTTATCCAAAATAATACTCCACGTCTTCGGAAAATACAACGCCGCCGGCAAATGAACCGATCAGATGAACTTAATATTTCTTGTCTGTTTCAATCGCTTTTCATTAAATCAAGCTGTACTGACATCGCATTGGTTTTATTGATTTTTTATAATCAATGATTCGGTAACTTCCAATAAGTTCATTAAATAATAAATGTATTTTGAAGTCACAGATCATTACGTTCTCTATTTTGTAAGAGTTTCTTACAAATGTAGTATACATTTTGTACTTTGTAATTAAAAAAAGGTTCTCACCAAATTAAGTACGAGTATACTTTTTTTTTTTAATAACGCTTCACACTTATATCCTCAGCAGGATTTAACCTGTGTCGCGGATGATTTCGCCGTTATTAATTCTGTAAATAGATGACATTAATTAAGAGGTTAATTCTGTTGTACAAATCAACAAAGGTTTCGGAGAAAAAATATTATACTAGATCAGAAGTCTTTATTTTCGTATATGCGGAAAAGGTTCACCTATTGGTATCAAGTTGGCCGTAATATTTTGAAGGTGAATAATATACATGATTTCTCCCTTTCAATATCTGTGTACACCATGCACTCCGAAATATTGGACATTTCTCTTTACAGTCCCATAGGAATTGATAGGATAACATATCATATTCCAGATCTCAAGGCCGCTGGTCCGAATCGGTTGAGTTATGTTTGCGATTATCCTATATTGTACTACTATTGTACGTAGGTCGATTCTATAGGAAAATAATATTTTTTGTAAAGGTTAAGCAATTTTTTTTCCCTACACTATTTATTTGCTCATTGTACTTGGTATATTCAGATATACCCTTACCATTTTTGCGTGGTTGAAGTTGAAGTTGCGTGGAGAAGATGTTTCAAATAACAACCAGTCCTTTATCGTAAATTAGTTATACCACCGTATAAATAAAACGGTGCTGAAATATGCACTAATTTTATGAATAAAATTTTTTGAAAGATAATTAATTTTTAGTAAATTGTAAACACCTGTAATACTTGTAGTTTTATGTAGAAAAAAGAAATTAAGAAATAAATAATACCATTAAAATATAATACAATATAAAGTAAAATTAATGCAGTTAAAATGAGAGCTCTGCGAAGTATGATTGGTGTGAATTTTAGTGATAAAATAAAACAGCGTGATCAGAGAAAAATGTGGTTTGAAAGAAGATAAAGTAACAAAAATTTTAAACGGGAATGCTTCGATGGTTTGGAGGATGGATGAAAGAAGAGTAACGAAAGAGGGAAAAGTGAATGGTTGTGTCGGCCGGGGACGTCCTTGACGTACCTACGAGTACAAGAACCAAATTGACGACCTAATGGTAAAGTGCCAAATTAGTAGTCCCCGTAACCAAAGAGCATGCAGGTAAAGATTAATGACGGGTAAAGAAGCGAAAGAAGTATGTATGAACCGCATTTGACGGTCCTTGGTCTCTGCCTACCCCAATAGGAGACAGGCGTGAGTTTATGTAAATAATACTTCACACTCATATAAGAATTCAAAGTATCGTGGGTATGGACAGAGACATAACATAGAGATGGATAAGAAAACAAAGATACAAATCGGTTACAGAAATCTAAATGCAACATTTATCGCCATCTTATTATGTTTGACTTATCAAAACAAAAGTGTTCTTTACAGGCACCTACGAATCATTCCTATGTAAGAATTCTCTTACGGCGTATCGTACGTCATAGATGCTTAGAGTCGCAGTTACGAGGATCCTATGGTGGAGTCGTAAACGAACTTTCAGTCATAAAGCAACCAATTACAATTCCATCTGTCACAAATTGTTTACGGAAGATACGTTTATTTTATTGCCTATATCTAAGAATAGTAAAAGTAAATAAATTTCTCCTTATGTGACTATTATGTCGCCATTTTGGTAGGCCGTTTTCTTACCTATTAAATATTGTGTTTCGATTTTACACGATTGTTTGTCCTCCCGTTGTCTTTTGAAATATTGTGTCATTAAAAGAAATAAAAACAAAATTACGTCTATATCACCATCATTATCACGATTAGTATTTATATTGTGGCTATATTTATTATTGTAATAATTGTAATTATCTGCTGTTGCCAATTTACACAAATTAGTCTGTTAACGATTCCATATTTTTTTATATTCTACGTACTATCCATAACAGCCATTATATCCCAATAGATTTTCCGTATTCTGTTCTCGTATGATGATTGTGTGGATTCACCGATTGCTTTTCCATTTCCCGGCGTCGATATTTTATTGCATGCCATATTTCGGGGAGAATAACTCCGGGCCGCACATCCTATAAGATATTGAGATGTTGTATCGAGATTGTCGAGTAACCCGTATTGGTTTTTGATTGCCTCCGTCTATTTTTTTATTTATCTATGTTTATGTTTCGGGTTGGCTGTACGTGATGAGATGTAGGTTTGGTATTATGGTCCGGAAGAAAACGTCGATGATATATAAGTGCTTACGAGTATAGTACGGTTTTGGATTTAGATCTTTATAAGTTTATGTATGTATATGGTTATAATAAATCTAGGTGTACAAGAATTCTAGTGAAACATGAAATTAACCTGATATTCGTTTACAAAATTATCTTACCAAATCAATAGTTTGAAGTCAATATTGCATGAGTTTAACTGATTCATAAACATATGCCTCTTACAACCCGTTCGGCACAGTGGTCACCTTGACAGCTTACTGGTCGGATCCTGGGTTCGCTTCCTAGGGGGGCCAGGAATGTAAATAACGAGTTTAGATGTCTGTTTTTATGGGTTACTTGGAAAGTTATTTATTATTGATCTAAAACTAAATGTTTTAATGATAGTTCTATACCCTTATCACATTTAATTGATTTTAAATAATTTTCCAAGAGTCCCTTACCATATGGCTTTACAGCCATAAGCTAAATATGTGGACTTAATATCCAAAGTAGAGTATTGCCAAAAAACTTTTTGCATTTGAGGAAAAAATAGTTGGCAGTAAAGCTACGTTCGAGTTATGCGAAGAGTCGTAAAAGACGCAGAGGGTTCCGCACGGAAACTTTATAGTCTTAACTATGTAACTATAGTATTGTTACGCTTCCTACTTGAGTTATTTGAGGTGAACCACGCAGTTATTCTATCCGTTTCTTATTAGACGTATGAGCATAGTTTGTAATTTTAGTTTCTCAACTTATAAAAGTAGCAAAATTAGTTACATCCACCTCTCGACTTGTCCCCTTATCAAATGACTAGACGCGTTCCGGACTCGTCGTAAGCGTAATCAGTGGTAACAAAATACATTTTAATTGACAGCAGTTTTAGTGTGACCGACGAACGGAAAGACAAATTAATAAACAAATAGTCATAAATTTAAATATTTTTATTTCTTTGTAAGAATGTAATCTTTAGTGATAACTACAGCCTATGGTTTTTAAGAAGTAGCAAACCAACCTACAGGCTCTTTGATATTAAGTGGTCCCAACAGCCCATGCACATCCTCATCCAACCTCAAATAGGTACAAAGTCCTATCTTAAGTCATCAAAGTACATGCGTTGCTACTCCTGAGGATTAAGTTGGAACGACACCATTTAAACTAAAACACTGCAGTACCAACTGCTACTTTACGGTAGAAATATGTGGCCAAATGCGAGCCTTCGAAATAAGGCTATATCGCGGTCATACCATAGATGGAGACCTTAGTTAAGTCCTAATCACTTATTATTGTAAATCTGTTATTCTTTATGCTACGTAGATTCTTTTCAAGTATACTCGGATGAGGCTTGGTCGTCTTTCATTAAGGCCGGGATGAAAAATGCTTTTTCATTCACGTTGATTCAGTGAATTCTTTACGAATCGTTCTCAGACTCGGTATTCTAGGACACTGCACAAAAAGCATTAACATTTTACTTTAAGAACTCTTTTTAACATTTCGGGTAGATATTTTGAGCCAGCAAATATCCGACGCAGCTTTTGTAGCCATGAATAACATTTAGCAGGTTTTACGGTTTTGTTCAACAATATTTTTGTTTACCGAGCTTACGCTGCACAAATAGAATCGGATACTCTTTTAATTCTTGCTGCATTAAGGTAAATCCACCACCAGTTGCCCTCGCCACCGCATCTGGCAGCAATCCAAATTATTTTAAAACAAACCTAGCCGCTAGTGTTCCCAGTTACGATCTGGAAAATGGCGGATTTTGGTAGCCAGTAGCAAAAATATGAATATGCATTTTGTAAAGTTGTATAGAATTCCGGTTTGTTGAGAGCCTTTATAATACCACAAGTTAGAGAAAAAAATATGTCCGAGATTTTTGAAAATAGGGGCGAGGAACTTAAGTGTGAACAATTTAATCATAACTTTTTAATCAGATACGAGAACTTGCCATCAATATTATACAAATTCAATAGGTTGTGTAGCCAATACTATTGTTCATGGCCCTGAATACCAGAAGGTTGTTAATAACTGTTAGTAATGTACGTGCAAAATATTGTATTGTCAAACAAATATTTCTACATTATTTTATAACATTTCATTAACGCCGGTTCGGTTTGAAGGGTGTGGTTAGGCAGAATATTCTAGATAGGACGCATTCCAAACATAGTCCAAGGAGAAGCAATGCATCTACGTTCTAGAACGTAGATAGAACTTTAAACCTATTTGAAGTGACAACACATCAGGCGCATGCTCACTCAAAAAATTCTGCATTCGAATC